>UELV01156837.1:0-21071 GCA_900490015.1 Megastigmus stigmatizans
GAGAGAGAGAGAGAGAGAGAGAGAGAGAGAGAGAGAGAGAGAGAGAGAGAGAGAGAGAGAGAGAGAGAGAGAGAGGAAAGCAGATGCGCAGCCATGATGCTACGCATCCGAAAGAATAATAAACTTTTTTCGCGCTAGGCTTGTATCGTTTTAAGACTCAACTGTCTTCTGGATGAGCTCAAAAGATTCTGCAGAGTTCGCTGGAAACTTTTATCCATATTTTTTTGCTTGTTTCTATTGTTCATTGAATATTTAATTAGGATTGGTATATCAATTATAATAATGAGTTTACTAAATTATTTATTACAAACCTTGTTGCCTTCTTGAGTAAAACTTATTAGTGACTTTTTAAATATAAATAAAATAAATTATTTTACTGTGTATAATCTTACCTTGGTAATTATATGTATAAATGAAGTTACATCGACACGTCGAAAAGCAAAAAAAAATATGTAAAATTTAAATCTGGAATAATGTCAATTAACTAAGTATATTGCATTGTTTTCTTCCGAAACGTCAACTTAATGTTAATGTAAAAAACTGATTTAGTATTATCGTTAATATCAATCCTTATTATTTATATTAACATTTTACTTTTATAATAAAGAAAAATAAAGTAATGTATTTTTTAGTGGTTTCTCCAATTAAAATCTGGCTTCTCCTGCCCTATAAATCTTAAAAATGCTATCACTCAGTTTATAAAGAATCCAATTGGTTTCTCCTTATGAATTAAAGATATCACATGAACTGGTCATTCCTTAAATTAAAACGGACACAAGCTGGTGCAGCCACCAGAATGTAACAAATTGTAGAGAAAATTGAATAAAACTTTATTAATTACTACACACACTTACCGTTTTATTAATAAAAATTACTTTTGTAATTCTCTCGATTTCTGAGATTATCTCAGCAAGTATTTCTTCATCTTTGAAGATGGGTTAACGCAAACGTCGCGGCGAAAGAGACGTCTATATTGTGTACGAGCTCAAAGGCAAAAAGGAGCAGGAAAAAAAAAGTGATGTAAAGAAAAAATGAAACTGTCAGAGTTGAAAGTAAAGAGCGGTGGGATAGGGTATATATGTAAAGTGAAGAGCTCCGCGTGTAGTGTGGAAAGAGTCAAAAAGAGAAATAGGAAACAAGTGGAGAATGCGAGTGGTGCTGGGCCAGCATTATGAATCTCCGCGCCGCTTCTCCGAGGGAAGTTTCGTCCTGGATACGAGAAACCTTCTACGTTTCTGGGTTAATTGCGTGTAGCATACCTATATGAAGAACAATGGCTGCGCGCACTTGCTAATTTTACTATGAGGAAGCCCAAAAGATGGTTGGCTTATTTACCGATGGTGCTTATGCAGAGGAATATCTCAGATTTACAATGTTTCATTAATGCAATACAAGCTATTCAAATTGCTTGAAAGAATTGTTGTAGCTGGTGGAGCGCGATCAACGCATCAGCCGCATAAATTCTCATCGGAGGTGAATACCTAGAGAGAAATTACTTATATCCGAGTAATTCAACAGAAGAACAATGGGCTATGGCAACATAACGATGTGTTTTTTTCCTTCCACCATTGACACACGTGTGTGTACGATTCGCGAATAAGTGAAGTATGGTCGGTTGTGGGCGCAACCGCGTGTGACAAGAAATAAACAAAATATGAGAAAAGCCCCCAAGATTAATTTGTGCTGGCCGTGCGTTCGATCGTAAAGCCCGGAAATTGAAGGTAGAATGGGCGTTTCGTGGCCGAAGTAACGAAGTACCGGACGGCTGAACGACGTTAATTAGGATTTACGAGAGAGGCTACAAGTAAATCCGTGCTTCAGTGTTTGAACAAAGAAGAGTTGAAGTTATGCTGTTCTTTTATACATCTTTTATGGAGTCTGCTTTAAAATATATATATGTATATATTTATCCGCGAGTTAAAGGTGAATAATTTATGAAAAATTGAAAAAGCGGGTGGCGAATGGTATATAATGCAGATAATGTCAGCTACCGAAAATTGTATACGTTTAAACTCCAGCGCGCTGTGTGCTCCCGAATTTTGTACGAATGCTTTTGAAGGCACATAATTATGTAGGCATAATTTATGAATTTCATTACAAAGCGAATTGCGTCATATTTCACTTCTTACCAACTCTTTTGCTCGGCCCGAAGTAATTATGATATTGACTGAAAATGTATGCTATGTTCACGAAATTAAGTGCGATTGAAGGAAAAAAAAATAATAGGTAATTTAATAAAAAATGTAAAAATAACCAATTTATAATCAAACTGCCTTATCGTTGATTACGCACATGTTAATTTAATGGACGCCGAATAGCGTAGTTTAACGTTAGAAAATAGTTCTAAGTACATAATACAACACTTGCGCCTCGCGATTAAAAGCTCAGCGAAATCTCATTCTGGGGAAATTTCATTCCAGTCCTTTGCACTCGGAGTTTGAAAACACCATATCCCGTGTCCTTTCTCCTCTCGTTAAATTACAAGAAGGAGAGCTCGAGTCGAGCGGCAGAGTATATAACCACGGACACAGAGGGACGTTCCTTTTTTCTGCAGACTGTGCGCGGCGTCGCATCCATCCATTATCCCTTTCCAATAGGGTCACTTAAATCAGCGTGTTAAGTTAATCCTCGCTGCCTAAGGTTAACTTCAGATTAAAAGAGCCGTTGCATAATTACAACGCTCGGTTTAGAGTCCACCCTATACTAACGGGGCGACTTTTATTACCCAGGCGCTTAAAGCACGATCAGTGTGGGCTACAGGCCCGTGTATATATATTGTATAAAAGTGCAAGCGCCGCTGTGTGCGCACGTCGAAGAAGGATTTCCGAGGTAAGTAGGTCACTACGGCTGCGATCCTCTACCCTGCGCAGCGACGACGATGACGGTGGTGTAGCAATCCAGCGTAAAACCGAAGAGCGAGAGAGAGAAAGAGAGAAAGAGAGGCTAGGCATCAAAAATACCCCTTCTCGCTTCGAAGCGTGAGAAAGAGTAAATTCGCGTCCGCTCAGTACTATCGAACTCTTAGGAGGATAAAACCCAAGAAATAGAGATCATAAGTGAGCTGGTGCGAGAACCGCTAAGCTGTTCCTGCGCGCTCTTCTTTCCCTTCCTCTTCCTCTCTCTTTCTTTCTCGATCGGACCGACGGAAATAAAAACAAAGAGAAAAGAAGCGAGCGCAAGCTATATCGTATAGCTGTAATAATGAGTATTATAGAGGTGTCGGTGAACTGTGGGTTGCGTGAACGAACCTCGCAAGATAATGTTTTTCCGAAGGCGAAGGAAGCGAGTTTTCAATTATCCGATTTCACGTAAACTCGCCAATTCTGTGTAGTCAATGAGCTGACGATGTTACGTGTACACGTATACAAGTGCACACACACACACACACACACACACACACACACACACACACACATACAGCAACTTTTATACTCAATTATTTGCTCCTTTTTTAGCTCCTATACCTCCGGCGAACCTGCAAAATAACCGTCAGCTGTTGGTACGCGAATTTGTGCGAAAAGTAAGTGAGATAAAAGAAATGTGAAGTGCACCGGGTATAGATAGAGAGAGAGGGGGGGAGGGAGAAAGCGAGACAGAGAAAAAAGAATCGTGCAGAAACATACAGCTGTTCCGGCGTTTTTCCGCCGCCTCGCTAACATGATTTTCTTAACCCATTAAACTCGATTCTTGCGAGGCAAGTTTTCCTACGGGGCGCCATGCGGTACCGAGACGCGCGGCCCTCTACACTAGGGCACGATGAAAAAAGAGAAAACCATTACAGCGAGGTAAGAGAGAGAGAGAGAGAGAGAGAGAGAGAGAGAGAGAGAACGAGCGGGTGGGAGTAAGAGTGGGTTAAAGGCGAGGAGGAGGAAAATGAACATATAGCTGGAACGAAATAAACGGAGGAAAATTAGTTGTGAGCTCTAGAGCAGTAGAAAAAGACACCGAGAGAGAGAGAGAGAGAGCGAGAGAAAGAAAAGACTGTAATAAAAACGGAACAAAGGAAAGGGATTATCGAATAAGCGTGGCGTGTAGGAGCTGGAGAGAGAGAATGAGAGAGAGAGAGGGAAAGCCATTTACCGGGCAAACAGGCGGTGAAGGATGCAGCAGAAATGCGCGCCTATATATACGACGCACAGATACATGTATCGGAGAGGAATAGTGCGCACATCACGTAGATGCGTTTACGAGGTACCGATAAGGTCGTATTTATTGGCCGGAGCCGGGCCAAGTCACAGGGGATCGATCGCTCTCGCACACACTTACACACACACACACACAAACAAGTCGCACAAGCTGATATCTTCTCGAGGCTCTTAGGAGGCGAGCCGTCGTCGTTTGCGCGTTAAGACCTATCTGCGTGTACCTGCGACCTGCGCTTTCTTGTCTTTAACGCGTAAACCTACCATATATACGACTGACTGCAATCGCTATACATGTATACACATGGGGGCAAATGGAATAAGGACGAGAGTTTGCGTTGCCACTATACTGCACGTTTCAAGTAAGAGTGGGAGCTGCGGAAGTAAAGAGTGGGTAAATGTAATTTCGACGACTGAGGCTTTGATCGCTCAGCTTTTCTCTAACGCTACCGAAGCTGTGCATCAGGAGAGAGAGAGAGGGGGGGGGAGAAGGGAGCGTTTGACCCTTTGGTGGTTCGGTTGTTTGCCGAGCTCTTTATTTATCTTTTTCTTTCGGAGGAGGGGGAGAGGTAAGGGTTAAGAACGCGGAGATGGTAAAAACGACTTTGGCCCGGAAAGCGTGTTTGCATGTTCGGCGAGGCGTATACTAAGTACGAGCTTCTGCGTCGACAAGTGAAATGTGATGGGAAAATTTGGTTTTGAATAATGCGACAAGTGTTGGCTGCCTTGGTATTTTTTTTTGGAAGTGTGACCCATGATGACAGAAGTTGTTATCAAAATCAATTATTTTTTGAAAGGAATTTAATTACATATGTTATATATATATTAACAGGGGGTACTATAAATAACTTATACATATATATTATATAAATAAATAATCGTTTTTTTCAACAGTATTCAATCGTCGTCAGTAATATTTATTTATCATGCCATAAAATAAAACCAAATAATAGATGTCGCGTGCGGATTCTTAAAGATTAATTCCCGTTCAGAAATTTTAAGTATGGC
Organism: Megastigmus stigmatizans; assembly: GCA_900490015.1. NCBI lineage: Eukaryota > Metazoa > Arthropoda > Insecta > Hymenoptera > Megastigmidae > Megastigmus > Megastigmus stigmatizans. The sequence continues at coordinate 5,151 of UELV01156837.1, forward strand.
TAAGGTATGGGAAATCTTCTTGCTTGAGATGCTGCTTGTCGCTCTCCGTCTAATGACAGAGCTCTTGCTGAGATTTTGTTGAGACATAGGTGAAGTCTTGCGAAGATGTACATAGGTGAAATCTTGCTGAGCTAAATTTATTTAACAAAATAAAAGAATTTATTTATTTAGCGTTAATTATTAATCATTAATTATAATTATTTTCAAATACATTGCCTTAATAAATTATAAAAAAAAATCGAAAAAGGGTTGTTCAAAAGACAAATAGTAAAAGTCAGTGGAAAAAATTCATAAGCGAGCAACAGCCTACTACACCTCAGGAGAACACAAACGCGCTCGAGAGGCTATATTATATATAACACAGCAGCAGCTCTGATCGATATTTCAGTGCGCTAAGTGATATTTCGTCTCCTCCCCTTCATCCCTCCCCAGTCCGCGAATGCGGCGTCGACGTCGGTGGCTCGTGGTTTCGCGCTAAATCCGCGCAGTTTGCACTCCGTCGGCACCTTTCGTGTATAGCGATTGGATCGGCGGCGGTGGCAGCGGCGGGGGTGGCGGCAGCAGGGATACACCGCCGTTGCCGCGTGCGCCCAGCCCCAGTGCAAACTTCCGCGAAGGCCACATGACAAATATCGCTATATACGGAAGGGGCAGGCAGGTATAACGCGCGACGCAAGCTGTGGCGAACCTCGAGGTACACACACACACACACACACACACCCATACAGTTCTGTGTATATAATATAAGCGTGCAGGTGGCGTGTAGCGGTATATAGACTAGGCCTTTGTGCTCGTGGCCGACGGAAAAATGGACTACGATAAAGTATAAAGCTACGTAGCAGGCCGCGTATATAATAAACGAGCGCCCGAGTGTGCATGGCTTTAACGAGGCTGTAGCAAGAGGTTGAGCAAACACACGCGTCCGTGTGCACAGGACCTCTCTTTCTTATTCTTGCCTTTTCAGTGTTCGCGCGCGCGCGAGAGCCTATCGCCTTTTGAATTTTTTTCGCGCGCTTGTACTTTGGGCAGGGGCACACGGAACATCTGGCATTAACGAAATTCAAATTGCATGCGGCGAGAGAGATGGCTGTCGTTTGCGCAGGTGGGTTATACGACTGTATATCGCGGGTCGTTTTTGATCATTGTTTCGTTGATTATGGGGTGCGAGGTGCATAGCTTCGAAGAGCGTTCAAGTGGCTTGGTTACTTTTTTTTTTGGGGCGTCGTTTGCTGAGTGACGAGCGGCTAATGAGGTGACGGGTGAATTTCTGGGGTCGATGAGTGGCGATGAAGGGTGATAGGCTTGGTGAAGGATGAAGCGCGCACTGGAAACGTGAAATGAAGGTGAAAGTGCGACAGAATGCTATAGTTATTTGAAATATGATAATTTTAGATATTATTGCATGAAGTATGTTATATGAAATTATTGATTGATATACTTTTTCACTGGAAGTCATTTCCGAATTTCCTTTTAATTAAAAATCATATGATTTAAACTTTTTAGTCTTAATTCAATTGTACATGTCACCGTTTTATAATTTGATTTGCTGCACGATGAATCAAAGTTTATAATCATGCACAGAAAATTTTCGAAGGGTCAATCACTTAATTCACTCGGACTAATGGAAATTGATATTGTGTATTTATGGAGGCAATTTTTTTATACTGAATTATTCTCTATTTAACAAAGTATACGAGAGAGCTCGTATTCCTGCTAGTTCCAAAACACGCTCGAGACCTATGAATTATTTCAATTTACGCAGGGCTCGTAATTGCAGACCTGGAGAGCGCCATTATTGTAATATGGCGCGGTAAATCGCCTTTCTGTACCAGGATTATAAGTGAATCGCTTTTGACATTATTAACGTTCTGCGATGATTATAATGCGTGAGCGCAGCAAGATGCCAAGAGCTGCGGATTTCGGCCTGATTAGATACTTTGATTGCGTGTTTTTGAAATTAAATTTTATCGGATTCCACGGTCCAGTGTTCACTATTCAATTCAAACCACAAAGCTTTGTCCAATATTGCTAGCTCCAAATAAAGCTAGATAAATAATCGATCTTTTAAAATACTATACTTTCTGCGTAACAATCTATGCAATTGCGACCAACATAAAAATGGCACAAGACACAAATTTGTTGATACCTTTCACGATAAATCAGACATCTGTTTAATTATAGTTCGAGCTGACCGAGCGAGCGGAAAGCATTTTCTTTTGCGGCATCAATGACAAAGTGTTTCAATTACCGTGGCGTAAGTAAACTTATATATTCAAAAGCGAAATTTTAAATAAACCTCCTAGAGCAGCAGAGGTGAGCAATAAAAAACTTTAAAAAGCTTTTCCGCGGCGCAGTCCCTGAATAATGCCATTCAAGTTTCAGGTTGAAATTCAAAAAGAAAGCTCGGCCTCTCTCTCTCTCTCTCTCTCTTACGCCGGTAGCGAGGGCGCGCGCGCGAGAGCTTTGGAGAAGAGGAACTCGAAGTTGAAACTCATGGAGGCCTCGGCAAAATTATTACGAGTCACGTAGGCCAGAGCGCGCGCGTAGTAGTAGTCGCGCGCAGCTATGGAGTGCCATTATTATGACGCACAGTGGATGAAGTGTGCCCGAGTCCGGAAGAGTCGGAGAGAGAGAGAGAGAGAGAGAGAGAGAGAGCGAGAGAACGCGAGAGAGCAAGAGAATGAAGTTGCCGTATAGAGCGAGGTATTGCGCAGGGCGTGAACGGGAGAATAATGCAAATTATCTACGCTGTGGCCTGCGTTTGTGGGCGGTGGAGACGGACGCATTGCGAAAGGTGGGAAGGGGCGCGAAGGCGATAGAAACAGAGAGAGAGGAAGAGAGAGGAAGAGTGAGAGAGAGAGGGGGGAGAGAAAGAGAGAGATAAATAGAGAATGTCACTAGGAGAGGGAAAACTGCTTGGAAATAACAAATTACTTTGACGTATTTACGCTGCTGCCGATTTGATTATCGAACAGGTGAAAGCTAATCGGAACTGCTGCTGATATACTGTTGCCGATGAACTATATCAAAGACAAATTAAAATTCTTTAGTGCACTTTTTTAAATATATATATATATAATCTATGTGCGCTACGCGCACCTTATATTATTATTAAAACATTTTAAGTGTGTTAGGTACTTGATCGATGTATTATATCATTTTTTAGTAAATTTTTAACGTGAAAAGTACTAAATTTTGAGGTTAGAAATTTTAAAAAGGATTACTATAATTGATTATCCTTATTTATCAATAATAATTTATTTACCCGTAATAATAGATTCATATTAATATAGTATTTATACTTAATTTAGGCATAAAAACAAATGTTAAATTATGAAAATTCTCGTTCATTAATTATTTAATTCGAAAAATTTATACTCATTCATATTTTGCACCTAAATTAAATAAACAATCACATTGTTTATATTTAAATTTTACTTCTTCCGGTCATAACTTTTTACAAGAGCATAGAGAAATACTATAATTGAAAGTTTACTTAATATATATAATATATGGTATTTTTTAGAATCGATAAAAGTGAGGAGGAACAAATTGAACTCAACAATTAGAAACATCGAGTTCATTTGATTTTTGAACTATACCTAGCACTACTGCGTAGAAGTTATTACCTCAAAAATGGCTTCCATATGCAGTAATTGTATTTTTATATTAGTGAAAAATACGACTTTGTTGCGTTAAAATATTATAAAAACATAGAAATAAAAATTTCTATCTATTCACAATTGTTCTATAGTGGTTCAGCTTTCATTTAAGGAGGTTCTATAGCTACTACCTTAATCAAAACGCGAAAAAGAGAGAGACAGAGAGTGAGACGTGCGGCCGCTGCTCTAATTCCGAGCAGTTTAAAATTACCATTACTCAAAGAATTGTTGATGAAAACGTGCAAAAAAATTATCAACATTCTTGAATCTATGTACAAACATGTATTATTATTCAAACAACTTCAAAGTACCGTTAGCAGGGTTTAAAAAATGTAAAACAAATAGCGCATATTGATATGTTTTTCTTTTGACAAATGTCTGTTATGAATTTTCGAAAAATGAAAAATTTCATGTTTAATATTATTCATTAGATACTAAAGTAGATTTTCACAAAGTTTGAAATGATAATTTTCAACAGAAAATATTTTGGAGGTTCTTTCTTATTTCTCAATTTATTGTTAATATTCTAGATACCTTCGAAGTATTTTTTAAATTAATACAGAATCCTTATTTATTATTATATCATATCAAAAAAATTCGATTCAATCTTAGCGTCAATTATTTTGTTATACTTAATTGAATACGAAAATGCATTTTTCCACAAGAGCCCATGTTAAAAAGTGAAAAATTAAAATATTTATTTCTTTCCTCCAAGATACCTTAGCCTTCTGTAACTTGGCATGGATGCTTTTTATGTAAAACTTAACCTGTGTACAAAATTTCATCATTTTTAAGTGTTATTTCTATTCATTATAGAACCTCCTTAAGTCATTATAAATATATCTAAATGAATTAGATCAAAAGTTATGATGAAAAATGTGTGGACGAGTTAACTCGTGTATATGATAACGAGTAGCTAATATATACGATTTATCTCTTTATTTCTGACATTACATTGACTGTTAATTACTATAAGAATGTGAAGTATAAAAAGAAACAAGGAAAAATAAACAGAGAGGTTACTGCCGCACATAAGAAACGATACTCTTTTTACGATTGCTTTAAAAATGTGAGTATCAGCCCGTGGGGAGACACTGATCTTTTTTATTTGCGAGAATAGAACTATATGAGTTGCAGCACAAAACAGAAAATGATGAACGTTATGTCTACAGTCGCAGAATAAAAATATTTACCTAATTTTTAAAAGCTGTACTAAAATACCGTGTGAAAAATGATTAAAATGAAACATTCAATTCCAAACACGTTATTGAAACCTTCAAGTATAGGTGATATAACACTTTTAACGAAACTTTCAGAAGCAATAAATTGCGTAAAGTCTAAAAGTCATAAAAAAATATAATGGGTAACGGAGGGTAAGTCAGTGAGTGGTCGGGATGGGGTTGAAATGGATGAAAGAGCGAAAGGGGAGGAACAAGTGCCAGGATTTGTCATGGTTTGCGTGAGAAACGTAGTCAAAGGCATGATTCGCATGGGGACACCCACGCGAATGCCTCACTTTACTACGCTGTAGCCCCAGTTAATCGACCGAGATTATTTGACTGATGACGTTTTATTTTCGTTTTTGCGCCCATCCTTCCTACTTTTTTCCCTTATTTTTATGGGTATATCCGTAAAATATAAAAAAAAAACAGAGAGAGAAAGAGCGAGTTACGACAAAAGTAAATCGAGGCGAAAAAGAGGAAAGTGTTGGTGTCGCCCCCGTGTTTAACGAGCGGAAGGGAATTATGCGCCATTCGTCTTTATGCAATCGATTGTGTATTGTAGATCGAAAGGGGAATAATTCCAGACCCCGAAAAATTTATGCTTTCGCGCCAGTTTCCTTTTTTTTTTATTTATCCTTTCAACGCGCGCCTATTCGGAATTCTTTCGCCATAACGCGCGTGAGCGCGCGTACGTGGATAGGGACGAGTTCTAAATCGGTCGTGGAGCTCGTAATTTTTAACAGCATCCCCATAATACGGGTGCGAGCTCGTGGAATGCCAATTTTAATACTAAGATTACTAAAATAACCGTTCGATCTACTGCAATTATGGGCTTGGAAGGTTTAATTTCAAACTTTCACGGCCTGGTCTATTTCTAATTATGATTAAAAACGTACGAAAATTGATATTTAGCGGAAAATTGTACAGTTTGCGATACTCTCTATGAATATACATTATTTTGCCTAATAAGCCCCAGGGGGGATGAATCGTGAAAATAATTCAATATCAGAAAACCTTTTAAGGCTGCATAACGGAGGGATGAAACAAAAGATGCTGATCCCCCTTATTCTCTTAGCTTGGCGTTATATGCAGTTTACAAAGCAATATATTAACCCATGGATTAACTGCATGCACTGTGCAATAACGTTGGACAACCTTAAAAAAGCTGTACAGTGTTTAAAGCCCATATTCTGCCTTTAGTATTCCTTTATTGTTTTCTGTAATGAAAAGGAGGACGAGTAAAATCGAGCATTTCGGTTAGCCACGCTAGAGGAACAACAAGCTTTTGGGATTTTTTTGCTTATTTTCCTTTATTGTATAATTTTACAATGACTTGAACAGGAAAAAGAGAAAATAGTAACAGCCAGTGAAAGAAACTATTTTAATTGGGGATGTTGTTCGTCTGTTTGTAATTCTTTTATGTCTACAATTGACATGAATTTTTCAACCTTTTGTTCTAAAAAGCGCATAATAAAATATAATAGAAAAATCAGAACAGATTTTTAAAAAAATTTAGACTTTCTCTGCAAATTTAGTGCTTTAGCTATTTACAATTTTAATTCCTTTTTCTGATACTTAGAACAAGATAATCATGTAACGATACTCAAATGTTTCTTGTTACTTATTCATCTACTATTAGGATCTATCAGTATAGGGGCCAATTTTTCTCAACTTGAATGTAATAATTTCTTCTCGCGAGATATTTAAAATTTTTACTAAATTACGACTTATTTCGTGCGATCGCGCGAAGATTGAATTTCTCCCGAAAATTGCCGACTAATGAAAAAAGGTCCTCTTATTTCGGTTAATTTTCCCGTGAGAGCGCAAAGAAGCAGAAGACGCGAGTGAGAGGGAGAGGGAGAGAGAAAGAGAGCGAGATAAAAGCAGAATGTATGTGTGAGAGAAAGAGAAAAAGGAAAAATTTTATTGGGAATCGTGGATACTACCATTTTCGAGATTCAACGACTCTGAGCGCGTCTCTCGCTATTCTCTCCGGGGATTGGAATTTTTCTCATCTCCCTTTGTCTTTTCCTCGCCTTCCCTACCGTCGCTTTTATTTTTCGATCATCTCTTTCTCTTTTACTTCCCCTCTTTCGTTCTTGCTCTCTCTATTTCTCTCTCTCTCTCTCTTGCACACTCGCACATGCACACGTACACGCCCACTCACACAGGAGTATTTCTTTATTCGCGCGTCTTCCTGTCGCTATAGCACTAGTATCTTAGACTTTATGTGCCGTTGGTAATAAACAAAACGGTGCAAGTTGGATGTGCGCTCCAACCTTTGCCGGCACGTCGAATGGCGCTTCTGTTCATTCCTCTTATACGAGAGTATTTTGCGCTTCTTATTTTCTCTTCTCTCTCTCTCTCTGTCTCTCTCTTTCTCCCGTTTCTTCGCGGGTGATTCGCTTGACTTTTCAACCACTTTGCGCTTTTCGTCTTCAATGTTTCTTCCTTTTTTTTGGCTTTGTTTCAGTGCTTCCTTCTTTTCTTTTTTTTTCCTTGACGCCGCGAAGGTTTCCGTTTATTCGACTTTTAGAAGTTGCATAACATTATTTTACAGAAGTTTTGGCGTAAAGAAGGACAGCGTGTTACCAAGGGTATAGTTATGACTAAATGACCTGAATACTTGAAACTTTTTCATGCTATAATGATGGTATTACGAAAACTTGAAACGAGATAACGTCACCTTTCTTTTTGCTTAGATTTATTTCGCATTTTGTTATAGTTTTTAAGCTTTCTTTGCAAGTGTTTTGTAATTAAAAAGCCTTTTTTTTAGAATTAGTGAAGCAGCTTATTCATGTATAATAAATCAACCTAACTTAATTTACAGTATATAATTAATAACGTATAGGTCAATAAACTAAACAAATTAGGAGTTGTGTATTAAAGAAATTAATTTCGACAATTATGGTAGGTAGTATAATTTTTTTAACATTCAAATAATAAGTCTGGAACATCTTTCGCAATTTATCTGTATTGCTCGCAGCGCAAACCATGGTCCAGCAACAGAATAGTGCATTTCACAATAGTTACAAGGCACAATTTTTTACCATTCTGCATACATTTTTTACAAATCAACCCTCCTCCTTTGCCTCCCCCAACAAGTTACGCGAAACACATTAATTCGACGCACGAGCCGCGGAAAGTCGCGGTAATCGTTAGAGCGCATTAACGAAAGAGCTGATTTCCATTTCATAAAACTCAACAGAGCGACGCCTTGTTGATTCGACTTTATAAAAAGCAGTAGTGCCGTTTATTTGCGCGCCAGAGTTTGCAATTTTGCTTCTTCCGCGCGGCTCTTTTGAATAAAAAGAAAAACCGGGTCAGCCTATTTTATGAACCGTGGCGGCCTGCGCTTAATAAACTGAATGCTGCAGCTGCGGGATCGGCCGCCGGATAAGTTGTTTAGGCGTGGAGCGCGAGCTAGAGAAGTAAAAAAGAACAGAAAAGAAAAAGTAAGCGGAAGCGGAAAGTAACGAATCCTCGAGTTTACTTACTCGCGATTACGCGTATACGTATAATTACGCTTGTGGGGCCGCGATTGTTTACGAGGGGATGCAGAAGCAGCAGCAGCCTAGGTATACATACATATAACGAGCGACTTGGTCTTGGTATAATCAAGGCGTGAAGGAGGGGGGAGGAGGGGGGGGGTTTGGTTCGCGCGCAGCCGCAGCCACTCGCGGTCTTCGCAAGTACCGTCAAGTATTCGTGAAAGTTGGACGGCGAGGGGCAAAAGAAAGATATAACCGAAAGAGGATAAAGCATACTGAAATGTAGTTGATAAGTATACGACGAGCGAAATGGGGAAGGCCTGTTGTGGATGAAAAAGTTAGATGGATATATTAGGGGGAGTGAGAGACTTTTTTCTAGAGCTTCTTTTTTTTGGCCATGGTTTCTTCGTTTAATGCACTTTGCTATATTATCCGGGACGTGTTATTTAACGTTTTAACATCGCTACACGTGATCGTTTAATTCATATTTTATTGATGAGATGAGCAAATATCACGGGAGAGTGTGTGTGAGAGAGACAGAGAGAGAGAGAGAGAGAGAGAGAGAGAAGGAAAGGTGCTATAATAATTACTTTATATCGGAATATTTCCCAATATAAATCAGTATTGCGGCAAACATAATCTCGATAAAATGGAATAAATAAATAGCGAAGTAAAATATTGCGTGAACAGTGTAGCTAGATTTCTAGAGAAATATGTATACCTGTAGTATGAATTTCAAGTAGAATAATTAAATTTATCGATGTGAAAACACGGTCGACAAATATACTAATATAATTATATTTTGCAGATGGACTCGAATGCTAATTTGATAAGAACTTATGAAGCATTTATTATTCGGAGATGAATTGGTACTTATAAATATGAATCTGTTATAGGAGTTTATTAAATTTGATAATTTCCGGTAATTTTTGTTTGCGCATGCTTTGCGTGTACCTACGGTCGGTACTTCATTGCTAATGTTTTTGAGCTTTTAAAAATTTCCTTAAATACACACAAGTTATTTAAAGTTATTAAATTACGTTTCATTGCGATAAAATGCTCGAAACATGTGAAAAACTCAGTGCTGCACTTAAAAGCCGTTAAGATAAAAACAAAGTCGGTACTTCTCAATCTCGTGTTATGCATAAATATATGCATCGAGCTGTTTTCATAAAGGAAATATAACGCTTCACCGGCAAAAGCCAATTTTTCTTTTCATGCCCATAAAAGCAAAGCTTACGCATGCACGACGGAAAGTGCGATGCGAGAAAATCGAGAAGGAAGTCGAGGGAGAGAGTGACAGAGCAAGAGAGATACACACGCAGATAACCCATATTGAGTATATGCACATGTAACAGCGAAAGAGAGATAGAGAATGCGGGAGCTCGCGCTTATATTCGGGCGGCTGCGCGCGACGACGACGACGACGACGACGGCAGCGGCTGTGGTCCCTCCGTATACGCGCGGTGTAAACATTTACCAATGGCACGCAAAGCCGGTGCGAATGGGGCGAGCTAAGTAAACCGTGCAATCGTGCTCCCGCTGTACGGATTATCCGGGGAATATGGTAGATATAAGCCGCGTGATTTGACCGGGACTATTGTCCCGCTCTGTCTTTATCTCTCTCTCTCTCTCCCTCTCTCTCTCTCTCTCTCTGTCTGTGTATTGCGAGCTCTGCTGCATGGGGCACGCGGGTACCGCACGCATATAGGAATCGACGATGGTGGTGGCTCGGCGCGCGTCTCTGATTTATCGATATGACAGGAGGCTTTACCACCCGACATATATGCGTTCTGGCAAACAAAACGTCAAAAGTGACAGGCATCGTATTGCAATCTAGCGCGCGGCGGGCATTGCTTATGCCGGTGGCGCTATACACACTCGCTGCTCTACGACATCATACGCGATATTGTACTTGCGCTGATTCTGCTGCTGCTGTGCTACTCCGGCCTCTCTCTCTCTCTCTCTCTCTCTCTCTCTCTCTCTCTCTCTCTTTCTCTCTCTGTTATATGTCGAGATCCCCGTGTAGCTTTGTCAAATGTAATCTTCCGGGAGAAGCGAGAGAGGCGTATGGATAATTCAGTCGACGAGGCTCTTTGTGCTGCAGCTTGCGTTTTCTCACATACATTACGTATGAAGCTTTGATAATATATACGAAACGCAGGCCTATATATTTGTGTACACAGTGAAGTTTGAGTCTTGCCATCTTTCGAAATAAAAATGTGAGCGCGTGGGAAGTGTTTGTACGACGGCGGATTAGAATGAGAACTCGCAGTGCTGAATCCGCGTTATTGGCGATGAAAACGTCCACTGGAGCGCTGCGAAGCAAAACAAATGTGGCCGACATGGGTTATAAACAATTTCTGCGAGTCTTATACGGGCAATGCAACGAAAATTTATAATTAAATATATTGAAGAACAATAATACTGTTAACCTGATACATTTTTAATATTTTTAATGTTTCTAATTTTTAATTATGTAGTACCCAGTCTTATATGATACCTGACACCGTATCTTATAATTTTACGCATTATTTATTTATTCTTTTGTTTATAACTGCTCATGTCGATCGTACTTATTAGTTCGCATTGGGAACGTTCGTGTCGCATATTAAATTTAAATCACTAATAGCTATTGTGGCTCAGTTGAATTCTCCCGCAGATCAATTTAATCAATTGGCGAAATATGCCGATTGATTCAAAAATATCCTTAATATTGATATTCGTAAATAATAGAATATTATCGTACAGTATGTGCACACACGAGTGGCGTATAATGTAGAAATAATGTAATTGCACTGACAATGAATCAAAGGGCGCAGTCTCGGATCGCCGGAAGCATTATCATCATTCGTCAGAACGCGCGCGCGCTTGTAAACCTGTAGAGTGCGCTGTATAATTTAACCAATGAGATAAACCTTGCCCTCTCGAAATTGCAAACTATTTGAAATAATAATGAACCTAGCGAGCCATTACTTTTGTGCCTTGTATACGCAGACGAAAGAAATCGTGCGAGGGTACACGTGAAATTGACTACAAACTCGCTTCGAAAGAATCTCTCTTAAAGAAAAAAAAAAAAAAAAGAAATGGTCGCCTCTGAAAAAAAAGACATTCTGTGCATCTATAAAAAACTAGCTCTTCCACCCTCTCTCTTCAAGCGTAATTTCGCAAATCCATTATACGGCGTAGAAGGCGACTCATCGATATTCTTTCCTCAAAGTTTGACATTCGATGCAGGCGAGGAGCCTCGCCGGAAGAACCAGAAGGGGGGTTCGCCAGACGGGCGTAAAAAATTCAAATCGTCCAAAGGGAAAGATAAATACGACTTCCTGTGCCTTATATTGACATTGGAGATCTCTCTCTATCCCACCCTCTCTCTCTCTCTCTCTCTCTATCTCTCTCTTCGTATACCGAATCGAGAAAAATAAAAAAGAAAGCAAGCGAGTTAAATAAGGCATGGAAACGAGGGAATGCATCAAAGTAACCACCCTCCCAAATCCAGTATACACTCCCGGCCAACGACGACACACAAGTTTCTCTCTGCAGGGAATCTGTGGAGCTTTGGCGTAATGCGCGCGCTGCCTCTTGCAGTCCATATTCCTTCCTGTACGTATATATACGAATGCCTGTCGATGTGTGAGCGGAGAACTACGGCCGTGTGAGTGTGTGTTTGGGGGAGGGGGGAGTACGAGGCTTGTGAACTGTACGTTATATACAGCGGTGGTCGGTTGGAGCAGACCAAGCGAGGAGAACCGAAGCCAATGTAGGGTAAATACGAATAAAATATAGATAATATCGTGGATACGCTGGACCGAGGCCACTGCCAGTATGGAGATAAAAGCTGTTCCGAAGAAATACTCCTTCTCCTCTCTCTCCCTCTCTCTCTCTCTCTCTCTCTCTCTTGATTTCTTACTCTCTATCTCTCTCCTGCTGCTATTGTGCTACTCTAGTGCTACTGTTACGTACAATGCCCTCCTAGATTTATGCGGAATATTTTTGTAGACTCATAGTTGTAAGGAAATATACATGCTTACACCAACGCTGATTCAATGTATACCTTTTTCGATTTCCATTCTTTCTCTCTTTCTTTCTCGCTCTGCGTTTTTTCTTTCCACTTTTTATTTGTTCGCCCCTTATACCTTTCCAAAGTGAGCGAGTCAAGTCCTCTCGGGGCTAGGAGAGGAGGTTATTTACGAGTGCGTTAAGGATCTTTAGAGCGTTTTTTTAAGGAAAATGCATGAGGGAATCGTGGACGATTGAGTTCTGCATGTCGCGAAAGATTCGGCGGGACTGTATTTCTTTGCTGCTTCGCCCGTGTATACGTTTGCTTGAGTGTATACAATAAAGCTGGATTTACGATATCTGCACGCGCAATGAGTGCTGAATCTTTTACAGGATATTTTTACTTTACTATCAGATGAATTTAGAATATATTACACTGACGCTTAGAATTGGTTGATATTCAAGGCTATATTAAATAGTCGATCTGAGGATTAAACCATTTTACTGGTAAATTATTTATTGTAAAAGATGTTTGTTTACACTATTACACTTTGACACGCTATACGCAATATTTTTAAATAAAATACCTAGATTTGGCAGAAATTGAATATAATATTTTTGATTAAAACTAATGTTTTCTTGTTTTTGTTTTAGGGTGAGTGTGGTTCGTCACAGTTAGAATGTCATGCATATAATAAGAAGTTGCAAAAATTAATACTTTTAAGGTGAGTTTATTCAATAATTGTTTTAACATAATTAATTCTATATGCTTTATAAATTTAACACATGTAGAACAAGGTATATCGTTTATATGCTGTAAGTATCCAAAACGTAGGGCATTTAATCAATAATGTCCAATTTTGTTCCGAATGATCATTTACCATACAATAAATCATGTATGTCAGGTCATACACACTGAACGATGCTACTTAAACTCCTAGATTTGCAGTTAAAAAAGACATTATAGTTTAGACAACGCTGTTTCATTCAATAAAAAATAAAATAACCTGCAATCAATATATACGCCAGAATTTCTAAGCAAGATATATTACAGCCACACCACGTGACAGTAGTACGCGTATAAATACACCAAAGCATTAAATTTGGATAAATCTTATACAATCTCGTAAAACATCATATGTTCGTTCCATCCTATATATATCTGCGTCAGTAAAACACACGCAAAAGGAGAGGCGGAGACTGCTTCTCCCGTTCCTATCCTTATTGCCGCGATATTATAGCCGAATGCAGATCACGTCTCGAGGAGCTTTCCACGATTCTCTTTAAAGATGAGCGGCCGATATACGATTATTCCCACAGGCTGTATACATACATACGTATGCAAGAGTACACATACACGAGGTTACGCCAGGATAATACAAATGTCTATAGACAGAGGGACTCGTCAAGGGGTGTCCACCCCCAAAAAAAGGCCAAGAGGGTGCGACACCGCTCTTTGGATCCTCCAGGCGTTTACATCATCGGGTATTACGCGGAGTAAATATATACGGGGGACAGGGAACCGTCGCACCCCAAGTTTGCCGAACCCGGTGCACTGTCCTAACGTTTCTCTGCCCTCTCCTCCGGACTCGCTTCTCATTTAAAAAAAATTGCACTTATCTGTCTCTTTCTTTTCTCCCCTTGTCCCCAAGCCTGCAACGTCTCCTTCTCACTATCTCTTGATCTTTCCTTGTTTGCGCGTAATGTATTTCAGTCTAGACCATCGATAAACTTCTGTTTTGATCTTGCCAACAATATGTAAATAATTTTAACCGAGCTTTAAAACTAACAATGCTATATATTAGATAATATTCTTAGAAGTACTCGTATTCTGTTGCATCGACTTTAATTAGTCGCCCTCTTGAGTTGCTCGCGGCAACTCAAATTACATAAGGATCGAGAGAGAGAGAGAGAGAGAGAGAGAGAGAGAGAGAGAGGGCGACCAACGCAATTCTCCAAGCCTTGATCTTTCAACCTCACTCATAACAAGGAGCAGACCGAAACGAGATACGTACAAACCGCGTCCGCAACGACTACGCGGACGACGACGTGGCGCGCGGTCAACAGCCGAAAATTTCATTCCGGCAAATGGAGAGTGGGTTAGTTTCGCGTGTCCTTCAGTCGTCTGCGTCGTGGCTCGCAGAGCTTATACATAGTGTTTCAACGGGTTTGAGCCGACAACACCTGACCCCGGATCCGATTACCCCTCGGCGACGCAATAGCCCCGCCGTAACCCTGCACCAACGCGCTACACGTGCTATATATACAGGGTGTTCAAAATGTTCCGGACCCGCTCCCCCTGAATTTGGAATCAAGTACCTAAAAACATTGGTGACCCCGTAGATCGATAGGATTCTTGACAAGAATTCCAATGCTAACCTTGAATTTGACCTTGCACGTTTGGTTCAAGGTCATTTGAAGGTCAACTACATTTTTTAAATAGGAACCCCCTATCTTTGACCTCGGATTCTAAAAAATCACGAAATTTTACGTACAAATTTAAGTTGACCTTCAAATGACCTTGAACCAAACGTCCAAGGTTAAATTCAAGGTCACTTGATCATTGGAATCCTCGTCAAAAATCCTATCGATCTACGGGGTCATCAATTTTTTAGGTAGCTGATTCCAAAATCAGGGGAGGGGGGAGGGTCCAGAACATTTCGAACACCCTGTATACAAGCCCGCAGGACTAGATACGCCGCCGAGACGAGTTGTCCGCGATGTGCAGCAGCTCTATGCTACTGTACTCTGCTATGTCTCTCGACGATTGGCATTATAACTTTTTCTCCCCGCCCCGCTTTTAAAATTTATCGCTTTGATTGAGTTACGTATACGCTACCGCTGTTGAGTTGCACTATATATTGAATTCCTTCCTCTTTTTTCATTCCATCCTCGCGTTCACCAGTCACGTGCGAAACCTAAATACAGACAATTCGTAAAGTAGAAATTTGATGCACTCGAACAAGGACTTTAATCGTTACGTTCAATTATTTGTGTACACTCACTGTGGATGATATTAGGTGCACAACTTTGCTTCCGCCGATTTTTTTCGAAAATTTGAGGCTTTATTCTGAAAAGTGATTAGCTGTTTATGATTCAAAGTACTGTCCGTCACTAGCCACTACTTTTTGCCATCTTTCGGGCAATTGTCGGATACCATCTCGAAAAAACGATGCGTCTTTTGAGGCGATCCACAAATCGATCCATTCTTTGACTTCTTCATAAGAATGGAAATGCTGCTCAGCTAGGCCATGTGCCATCGATCGGAACAAATGGTAGTCGGAAGGAGCAATGTCTGGAGAGTACGGCGGGTGGGGTAAGACTTCCCATTTTAGGGTTTCTAAGTATGTCTTGACGGGTTTTGCGACATGTGGCCGAGCATTGTCATGTTGCAGGATAACTTTATCGTGTCTCTCTTGATACTGTGGCCGTTTCTCCTTCAATGCTCGACTCAAACATGGCTTTGAGGCGTTTCGAAATTGCTTGTTGAGTGACTCCCAATGATTCTGCTAATTCTTCTTGCGTTTGGCACGAGTCTTCAGC
>UELV01156840.1:0-37098 GCA_900490015.1 Megastigmus stigmatizans
GAGGCACTCGGGAGAGAGAGAGAGAGAGAGAGTCTCTCGAAAAGGAGGCACTCGGGAGAGAGAGAGAGAGAGAGAGAGAGAGCTGCTGGATGTCCGCGGAATACAGATTGCGGGCCATATAAGAGAGCATGATTTTAAAAAATATCTGACCCCTTCATCTCTCGGATAAAGCCGCCCTTATACCGTCTCGAGCATATCTATCTATACATAGAAACTTGTCTTACTATATCGGAGCAATTCCCATTGATATATGAATCTCTATAGAACGGACGTAAACATTATTTCGTTTCGGCCATAAAAGTTTTTATTCTTTTTTTGTTTCTTCCCTTTATTCGGCCGATATATGTTTGTTTCTTTATTGGTAAGATCGTTAAATGGTTACGCTGATAAATTAATAAAAACAACTTTCAAGCTCATAGTTTTTTAGTATTCTGTATAATCCAACGGGATCGCCGAGAATAAATAAATGAACGACGATGTTAAATATTTTTATCTACACTGGTTCGTTATAAATAAAACCTAGTACGTGCATAAAATTGACATTTCGTTTCTTCGAACATGCATTATTTATCCGCCGTTCGCAGTGCATAATATAAATGAAATGGTGAACTCAGGTTGCGCACCCGCTCAAATGCGTATTTGAATAACAGTAGAATACATTCCAGGTTTGTTGTTATCGTTCGGTGCGGCGGGTAAGGGAGTACAGTTATTGACAATTCAGATTTTCAATCATCGAAATTCGAATTATTACCGCGGCTCTAGTGTAAATCAAGTCGTTTGATGCGCGGTAGAGCGAAATTGAAAGGAGGATCTCCAGCGGCTATAAATGATTCACGCCTGAAATCGTATAACCTCTTTTCTGCGCCGATGTAATTTCGCGATGCGCGCATAAAATGCGCAACTTTTAAAGAGGAATATTTATCAAGTTTCGCCAGTGGAGCGTTCGTTTTTGCGTTACAAAATGATGGAAAAGCACGATTGATTATTTCTTTTTTGCGACGATGGGGATTATCTTTATTACTGGGGCTTTGCACCGTTGAGGAATTGCAAATAAATCGTTACATCGTTATGTGCGAACTCTTTCGAGTTTTATATACAAATATTGCGATTCATTTCCATTCCCTTTACAATTTCAAATACGCGAGTATACACGTACGGTTTTTAATACTGTATCTCGAATTATTTAATCTGCATATTATTCAAAGAAATTTATACAAACATTTATACGTTATATTTTGCTTTTATAATTTAACAATTGCAATTTATTATATCAAGGGCGCATTTTTTGAATTTTGAACTAATTTCAAGATTAAGTATAATCGTTTGTACGTCGAATATAAATTATGGGAGTAGATTTTAAGAATCTAAGGTAAAGTAAAAGAGGAAAAAATTGTAAGTCGAGAAACGTTTCAGTGAACGCGAGGTAATTACCTCTCTAGGGTCGTAAAAACAAATAGTTGAAAAACTTGCTCCCTCATTTTCAGAGATCAAAAGCTTATTTTGCAATGTTTAAGTAAAGCTGACGATTTAGCAATTCTTCCTTGAATAGTTTTATTTCTTCGCGACTCAAAGACACTATAATATTGGTATATATTTGGTTTCGTTACAAACAATATTTAGTAGATTACAAATTATAAATCATGTCTGTCAAAAATCTTTATTATGATTCAATTGCAATTTTGTTGGTAAGATCAATATAAAATTAGAAGAGATTAAATACACTTGTCAGTTACACTTCAAACTAAACAAGCATAAAAATTTTATGTGACGACTTCATGGAGTTAATTATTACTAAAGAGAAAACGTTTTAATGCGGCCTTTCCAAGTACTAGCAATATTTAATTCAAAATATTTAATGCAAACTACCTTCGACTGCAAATAATTTCATAATTAATTACATACAACAGAATGACTCTGAAATTTTACATTAAATATTGATCGCTAGTAATGACTTACCAATAGTTACTACTCGCAGGTAATAAAAGACTATAACTGCCAATACCATTAGCAATAGTAATCGACTATAGTACGTTAAAATAGGAAACGAGATTGTCACGATTAATTATCTATTATCAAGTAATCCGAAGCTCAAAGTATAATGTAAAGCTAATATTGGTTAGGGTGAAAAAACCTCGACCGCAAATTTAATTAGATTATAAGCCTCAGATATATTAGCATCAAAATTATTCACAAAATGCTATCCTTAGAGTTACACGTCTGTAAAGCCAATATTTCTTCTAATAATCAATTCACTTACAATTTATTTAGGTCGCAAAAGCAGATCTGAAACTAAACTTTTTGTTTGCAACACAAGCAACTCACCAGCACCAATCGAAACCCGCAGGTATCAATAGATTCCCAAAAGAGTCGCTTTACTATTTCGAAAAAAAAGGCAGCTCTTACAAACATCCTATACCGCGCGCACATCGGGATTGGCCGATGCGTAAAATTGGCGCTTGGCCCGCCGCGCGAGTAAAGGAAGAAGCGACTCGCGCTCGTGTTTGCCCGCTCCGGCGAAGAGGAGGAGACGAGGGAGCACGGAGAGAGGCAAAAAAGAGCGACAACAACAAAAGAGGCACTCCAGTGCGCGCGCTCTCTCTCTGGCTCTCTCAGCTCGATCAGCTCACTCTCACCCTCTCTCTCTCTGTCGCAGAGACGATTTTCACCGCGAGAGAGGGTGGAGAGAAGAAGACACTCGCTCTCGCTCTTAATAAAGCCGGCGCGCCGCGCGAATTTCTCTCGCGCACTTGTTTTCTCCTGCTGTCTTTCGTTAGCGGCTCGGGGAGAAAGCTCTTATCAGCTGCGCTTTTTTTCCTTCCTTCTCTTTCGTTTCCCGCGCGGGCATGGATTTTCTGTATGTGTGTGTGTGTTTGTACCCCGTGCGGCGACTGAGAAGGTATTGAATTTGTAGATGGCTTTGTTTTGGTCGCTTGCTGTGATTACGTGCCAGAGCGTAAGCGATATTTACATCGTGTTTTGTTGTATTTGCGAGTGTATTTGCTTCTTTTTTTGTGACGAAGTGGAGTTCGAGATGCGTTGTACGCGATAATGGTTGTTCGAAGTGACGCGTCCCGATCAGACTGACATGTTTATTTTAATAAAATGTTGTTGAAGTGGTTATGCTTGATGTATGATTTTAAATCGTTGCTGAATCTTAATTATATCGACAACTGTGCTGATTTTTTTTTTTTTCAGATTATATTACGATCTAGGTTTAGATATATTTTTTATATTAAGAATAGATCGAAATTTTGATCATAATATTATTATTTATAAAGGAAATTCGAGAATGTATATCTTAAGTAGTAGTGCTCAGAGTAAAGTCATACTTTAAAAGATATTACCAAGTATTAGCAACGATCGCTTTCACATCAATCTCTTATGTAATTATACTATTCTTCGTAGCAAATAAATAACGCTAAGATAAACGAGCCCAAAAATTAAAGTATACATTAAAAAAAAAAAAAAAAAAAAAAAAACGGAGAAGCTGAAAGGACAGACGCTATGCGGCATTCGCACGTGAAAGCCTAAACTAAAAGTGCCAACCTCAGCGCCGAAAAATCGAAAAATTTTGCTTTCTGGGGCGAAACGCTCGATGCATTATAATAAAGAATAAAGAGTGCGAGAAAGAGAGAGAGAGAGAAAGAAAGAGAGAGAGAGAGAGAGAGAGAGAGAGAGAGTCAGAGAGGGAGACATACAAAAAAGGGGGAGAAAAGAAGATGGTACAGAAAGGAACTTTTGTCAGAGAGAGAGAGAGAGAGAGAGTGGGAGAGAGAGAGAGAGAGAGAGAGTGGCACAGGCCGAGTCGAAACTATACTCGTCAGCACTAACCCTCATTTCTTAACTGTCCTCTCTCTCTCTCTCTCTCTCTCTCTCTCTGCGTCCTTATCTTTCTCTCTTTTTCTCTCTTTAGATTTATCTCGTATCTCCGTCTTCATCTATCTCCCTTTATCTTGGCCAACCCCCTCCTGGCCCCGAAAAACGGGAACCTTCGCCACAGACACACACACACACACACATAAACGTAGCTCACAGAGAAAGTATTCAGTTTTTGACTTCCGCTCATGAACTCGAACATAAAGAAAAACCAAAAAAAAAAAAAAGAAAAAAAGAAGCCTAACGAGACTCTGGCGCATAAAATACCGTTACTCACCCTCGGCTCGGGTAAAAATATCACACACACACATACAGAGAGAAAGCTGAATAAGCCAAAACTCAGCCGTCGGCAGCTTTGCAAGACACACACACACACACACACACACACACACATACACGCGAGCTAGGGAGGGAGAGAGAGAGAGATAAAAGAAAAATATAGAGGGTGTATAAGCAGCAGTTCCAACCTTGATTCTCCTTCCTCTCCCGCAGCAGCCAAAGGCAACAACAACAAAAAGGCTGGTCCAGCAGCGGCAGCAGCGAGATCTCGAGCGGGCCTAAAGGAAATCGTCTCCTCTTCCCCTCATGTCCTCCTCCGGCGGTCCGGCACGTGTGTGCATCCCTGGCCCCTCCAAGATCTTTCTCTCTCTCTCTCTCTCTCTCTCTCTCTCTCTCTCTTTCACTCTCTCTCTCTGTCTCTTTCTCTCTCTCCTGTACAATCGCCCCAGTGCGTACGCGGCGAGGAAAAGTCTGGTGGTGGCCGAGCGCGTGCAGCAGTCGGCGCCGCCGCAGCCGACCAACCGCGGCTACGATCCGAGCTTTTCCCCCGTTCGCCGCGACGGTCTCTCTGTCCTGTGCGTGTCCGTCTGTCCAAGTACGCGAGAGCTCCGAGCTTGACTGAGCCGACCGACGAGCACCGCCGACTCACACGCCGCCGCCGCCGCTTTCAAGCTTGCGCCGACGTAACGACGAGCTTTCCTCCTACCCCCACTGCTGCTGCTGCTGCTGCTGCCGTTGCTGCTCTGCTGCTGCTGCTACCCTAGTACGGTCCTCCTCCCTCTCGTGCTCTCTTAAGGCTACCTCTACACTTGTGGAGGAACGAGGCCAGCTGCTGCTGCTATTCACTACGGCTGGATTTTCCGAGATGGGAGATTTGGCCAAATTTTGGCTTATTCGCGTAGGTGAGGTTTGAAGAATTGTGGCTGGTAGGTTCGAGAGGTTAATGTTTAACGGACTTGGAACGATGCCTTGGTTGAACTTGAGTCTTGTATCGCTAGTCGGAGTTCGGTGACTGTTTGACAACTGTATATAGAAATACTTTGGAACAAAGCTAAATCAGTAATTTGCACTTGGGAAAATTCATAAAACTTAAAGAAATTAGCGCTACATCATATGTGTAGATCAACCAAATATTTCTGCTCAAAATATTGGAATAAGAAACCTGTTCTAACAAATTGTAAATAATTCTATTTTCGAATATTCTGCATAAACGGACGAGCCGGTATACCGGAGTATAATTAATACCAAGGGTCGAGGAGTGAGAAATCCCAGATCCTTATTTCGGATGAGCGTCAAGGTCCCTGAAAATCATCGCCCTATAACGAAGGAGCTGGAATCCCCAGGTTTACCGCACAGCTCTCACGGCTCGCGAGAGGTAGGTTTTAGAGGTTAGGAAGGTGCGTGAGATGCTATAAGGATTGTAAATTCGTAGAGGGATAGGTCGGGGGAGGCAGGAAGGAGCGGGCAGAAGCGATGGAGAAGTCGCGTTACACGCGCGCCGGGTTTCGCAAGAGCGAGAGCGACGGAGAGAGAGAGAGCTTGCGAGCCGGCGCACATATACATGCGCGGAAGCGTCGACGGAAGAGCGAGATAGAGAGTGGACTGGCTCGAGTGTGGTGGTTGGTCGGGCCGGGAGATCGATAGCGGGAGTACGCGGCGCTCGGTCCCGGACGCAGCATCCTTCTCTCTCTCTCTCTCTCTCTCTCGCTCTCTCTCTTTGTCTCTCGTGCGCACGCTTTCGGTTTCGCACATAGGATCCATCCCCTTTGGAGCCGAACTCTGTCTGTGTGCGTGTGTGAGCAGCGTGACGCGTGCACGCGGTAATTTTCGGAGTGAGAGAGAGGGGGACGCGAACCCTTCGGAACTATTCTCTTCCCTCTCTGCTCACGCACAGAAGGCCGAGAGCCTCGGATATGTGCGCGCGAATCGTGCGTTTTTGCATTTTCGTTTTTTTTTTGGTTCCAAGTCTGCGGGGGCTGGATGTGTATGTGCGCGGAGAGGAGGCCTGAGAGGGAGGCTTGTTTTTGTAGAGGGGATCGAGGCGCGGCTGAGTTAGATGGCTGATTTGATTCCGAATGGGTTTTTCGGCTGCGGCTTTCGACTTCGCTACGCGCTCAGACTAATGACGATCTGTCTTCTTTCTGAACCGTTTTGAATGACTTGTGAAATGATGATTGCCAAACGATTTCTTCTACTAATTAATCATTATGGTTTGCCGAAACAGCACAATTGATTGCAACTATATACGATTTGAAAAATTGTGCAGTGCGGTGAAATTAAATTTGTATCGGTTTAAAAAGCTGTAAAAGCTCGTCTACAAGTAGTAAGATATCCACCAATAGGACTGTGTAAGCGCGGCACGTAGCGGCGAGCATTCGCGCGGATTGTCGAGGAAATGACTTAAAACAATGTTGATTGAGCTCGCGCACAAAGGACACGCTCCACGACAATGCCACGGCAGTATGTGCCGCTGCAGCAGCAGCTCGACGCATCGTGTGCCAGCAGATCGACATTGTACGCGCCAATCATTTATAGCAGTCAACAGCCTGGAACAAGCGCGTCGCGTCACCTCTCTATACGCCGATGGATTATGCAATATTTAGCCGCGACACGTTCGCCAGCCATTATTAATTAAACCTCTCTCGTCGGCAGCGTATTCTCTGTATACGCACTTACGCTCGAACTCTCGTAATAGCGACTGTTAGATTGGATTGATCGATGGGTCTGTCTCTCGTCGTTTATACGTAGACGAGCTTGGGAGGAATTGGGAGTAACAAAAATTACGAGAACGTCTCGTGCATATTTTACGCGGCTGCTTTGATCGAGGGATTTCGAGACGACGCGAACTCGTGCACCAGACGGATTAACGTAGCGCGATAAATCAGGACTGATTCTCTCTATCCTTCTATATCGTGCGCGAGCGCTTGAATAAACTCGTCGCGGAATTAGCCGTTGTGCGCGGGCCAAATTTTTTTTTCTACCGCCTGCTGGACTGATTGACTTTTATGGCTTCGTTTTTGGCAACGCTCGCCTCGCGAGAATATAAAGATTCGAGATATGCGAGGTACGTCGGGGTCCGGAAGTTCTTGTACCCGGTGAATTGGGGATGCATAATTAACTTGGAAATTGTTGATGACATTGCGAGAGACTAAGCGAGCTGAATACGTCTATATATATTCGGATCCAAAAATATATATATATATTTTTGGATCCGAATGTTAAAAAAGTTTTGCGTTTTTAGTGAGCTGAGGTTTCTCGATGAAAAATATACTGTGGTTAGCAGTTTAAAAATTTATTATAGATATATACGGAATAAGCACTTTGAAATTTTCTTTTAGGATTTTCACGTAATTATGGAATATAATGGCACAGGTAAAAAGGCTGTTACGAAGTTTATAATAGCTGAAGCTATAATTTATTAAATATAATATAGATATTCACAGTTCGGTGTGCGTGAAACACAAAAAAAGTATATTCATTAGCTCGCAAGTGTATTTTTATGCTCATCTCGAGCTGTCTAGTCCCGTTGAAAAAATGACCACATAAAGTCAAGTTTTTAAGTACCATTCACAAACATGCACGAATGAAATAACTTAACTTTGAATTTTTGCGGCATCTTTTTAAAATTAAAGTAAATTAAGTAATTGAGACATCTATTGATTCGCGTAAATATAAAGCCATTTAAGAAAATAATCACGGAAAAAAGTTTGAATTCGCATTAAGAAAATTACCATAGAACATCGAGATCGCAAGAGTTACGAATGTTGAAAGGACGTCGAAGGCAATTCCAGGGGGTGCATAAGGAAAAAATCAATGCCGAGCGAGAGAGAGAGAGAGAGAGAGAGAGAGTGTCGCGGGTGGAAAAGTGAAATGTCAATTTAAAGGAGAGAGCGAGAGTCGAGACACTTACAGAGGGGAAATTTAAACGCGGCCAAGTATATGGGAGCGCGCGCGACACCAAAAGGGCCAAATAAAAAAAAAGTGCGCGAGCAAAGGGGTTAAAGGAGAATTTTCCGCGGACTGCTTTGCATTTTTATCGATGTATAGACGAGGTGGAGGAGAGGAAAGAAGTGATAGAAACGCCGCGGCAGCTCGAGTTCATTCCACTCTGGCGGTTCCATTGTTGACGTTCCATCGGCTGTCGGCGACGCTGAAAAATCGCCTTCCTCTAAACTGACATTCTTTCTCTCTCTTTTTCCATACTTTCGTCCGCCGTACAGTCACCTTTCGCTGTATCTTGCCTACACACCGTTGGCGATGCGAAAAGCGCACGAATTTCATATAAAAAGAAAACGCGAATTCTATCAACTTTCTTGCGAGGCTCTGCGATGTGTGTGTGTGGGAGGAGGCCATTTAGGCGATGACGTAGAAATAAACGATTTTTCGCGCCTCCTGCGGAAGAACACGCTGTGAAGAACGAGAAGGAGTTGGCGAGCGTGAGAGATGAGCGGTGAAATCCAAGAGGATGCGTGGATGGATGAGCGGATGTGACAAATTTAACAACGCCATATTTTACAGCTTCAAAATTTCTTACCTATCATCGAATAAGTTTCTAAAAATACCTATAGTCTTCATTGCTGTGACCTCTCATAAAGATTGAAATAGTATAGTGAATCTTCTGAAATCCAATCTGGTATGCTTTCTATTGAAATATCACGAGTGAGTAGCTCTTGTCGGACGTGGGACGAGTCGCGTTATACCAGAGGGAGATAATGATATTAAACGAGATTTAAATCATAATAAAATGTATACAGAGAACGACAATGGCTCACGCTCCAACAAGAATATAAGTTCCGTATACATATACACTTTCTGTGCAGTTATAACGTGATTGTAGGATACAAAATTTTATCGTATTCAACAGGAAATCGTGTACGTTTTTCTAGTGCGCGTAAAGCATCCAAGATAAACCTGCGATTCTCTCCTTACAGGTTCTTCAGAAACCAGAAGCGATTGGGCAACGGCCAGCAACCGTAGCTCAATTATCGACTGGGGGATGTGGTCGGGGTTGGGGAGGCATAGAGCCACAGAGAAAGTTGGCGGTGTATACTCACGGCCAATCCCAGCCGCGGCCATTCACAGACGTTATACATAAAAGCAATTTGAGCGGTGGAAAGAGAGAGAGAGCGAGACAAGTTGTTACGGCTCAAAGACTCGAGTAGCTCGAGCTGCTGTCGCTACTGCTGCCGCAGTCCAAAGGACGCTTCGGACGTGTATATCGGAGAGGCTCTATGTGTGGAGCATCGACGCGGCGACCAGCGAGCGAGAGACAGCGACAGAGTAATCTATCAGCGGAAGGACATTTGCTTCTCGGGTCATCGAGCACCACCGCCGGCCGTCTAATCCTTTGACTCGCTCTTCTCTCTCTCTCTCTCTCTCTCTCTCTCGTCTCGGTTTAGCTCTTGCGGCGCGATAACTTGGCCATGGCGAATTGCTTGTGAGGTGCTCCAAAGGAGAGAGAGAGAAGAATCGGATATTTCGCGAGGAAAAGAGAGAGAGAGAGAGAGAGAGAGAGCTGTCGTTCGATTCGCCCTTTGCGACGAAGAGTTGGATGTGGTTCCGTTTGAATTCCTCGGAATCTGCATTGATTTTGTGCGACGCGTGCATCAGCGAGTTTGCGGTGCCGCTTCATAAAATTGGGATACTTCTCGAATGAGCAATCGAATGACATTGCATTTTCGCTCTTGATATTTTAAAGCGCCAAAAGGTACTTACAATGGAAATGCATAGCGTTAAAAAGAAATGTTCCGTATCCTAATTACTTGTTAAAACTAATTTTTCCGCTTCCAAAGCTGCATAAGCTGAAGCTTATAATCCAGCGGCGCGAGAGCTAAAGGAGATGGAAGCGCGGTCAAAATGGCATTAGTTGCCAAGCAACAGCGCGCGCCGAGAGAGATAGAGAACCGAAGAAAAGCCAAATATTCAATTCAGCCGCGGTCGGCCGCAATTTCCCAGCTCCATCCCCTCTATAACGAACTCTCCAAGATTATTTTTGTAAACTCATAAATTTCTACGCAGCCGAGCCTCACGAACGCAAAAAGACCAGGGGGAAGGAAAAGATATACATCCTTCGACGCGAAGAAGCCCTCTTTGCTTTCTCCCTCGGATCTGAGAGAGAGCGAGAGAGACAGGAAAAAGAAAAGGCCACACGGAAGAGAAAAGAGGAAAATAAAACAGAGCGCGGCGGCGAATGCATTAAAAGTTGATACGCCAAGGCAAGGCCGCGATCTCATGAAAATTCGACAATTTAAGGGGTAGAATGTAAATCGCTCAAGCGTACGGATATACATAAAGGGAGAGCCGTCCCGCGACGCGAGTCGCTACGCTATTGAAACATTCATCAAGCAGGTCCATATAGAGCAGCTCGAACGACGCGTATATATAAGAATCGCATGTGTGTATACGCGTATACGGATACAGCTGATATTTGGTATTTGACGAATTTCCATGAGAGAGAAAAGACAGAGTCGAGGAAAAAAGGAGAGCAATTCGCGAGTGTCGAGAGGATTAAAGTGGAATAATCCGTCACGGGCGGCACGCGTATGAAGCCGCTAGATAAAAATTATGGTAATGCTCTGTTTTCGCGACGCGCCCCTGCGGAAATTGTGCATAGAACGTTTCAATACCTATATGCAGGTGCGCGGGACTGGCTGTAATGCAGCTCTTTATTAACGACGTTATTACACGCGCCGTTTATGGCGCTATTGTCGGGGGACCGTCGCAGTTTGGTTTTTTTTCTTTCGCTCGTGCGGTAAAAACGGGGAAAATTTCGCGAGAGAAATTTATGTACTCGCTGCTGAGTAAAATGGGACGAGCGGTTTTTCATCTTCGGCAAAATGCCGAGTTGATGACGCGAGAACGGAAATTTCCCTGCCTTGTGGAATTGATTATAGTAAATACCGAGTAACAATACTGCACTTTATTTCCTTTACTATTATTTGCTCGATGAATATCCATTGGACTGGAATGATATCAAATCGTGGCAATTATTTCGATACTTTCAAGTGTACATAACACAAGTAAATTCTGCACTGTTAAGCATACGTGCGAATAAAAGTTCTTTCCAAATTACATAACCTCGGCATATCGATTAGCTTTTTTTATTTCACCAATTTATTACAGAAAAAGAAAGTGCAAGCGGAAAATTTACTTATTTCCGCATCGATAATTAACATCCATCGAATCCACGAGGGAAAGCTTATAAAAATAGAATCTCCATCCAACTGTTGATAACATAAAAAGACTCGCGGCGTTCGAGTCATAAAGCACAACGCCTGCCGATTTTATTACCGCGCGATGACGCGTTAGTAAAAGAAGAATCACGGACGCCCTTAATGACTCGCGCTAAAGGGTTGCGCGCGCGCGCGAGTTGTGCACACAGAGAGCGATTAAAGGGTCGCTGACAGAAGTTGCCTCTGGATTGGAAAAAAAAAAAAAAAAACAAGGAGAGAGGTGTGCGATATCAAAGCGAAAGGGGACCGAGAAAAAAGAGCAGATCGGTGAAATGTGCACGGCTTTAAAGATCCGACTGATGGAATACACAAATAGCTTTTCCTGTACGCATACACCTTTTAATACCCCCCTCGTTTTTCTAGTTTTCCATTTGCGTGTCCCAGCTTTTTATGGGTGACAGTGTTTCCATACCTGTTATTCCTTACTAATCATGTAAACAAATACATATACAAAGTTTGATTTTGTGGAGAAAATGTAGTCGAAGAGGTATTTTAACAATAATTGTACATTATTAATTATGAACAATGAGTTTTGTGTATATATATATTTTGTTGAAATATTCGTATCCACCCAAAATTGCAGATACAATTTTATACACTTTTTATGAACGTAATGATTTGACATTGATCGCATACTTTGGCTTATCAAAAGAGCGCTATTCACTGATCAAAAGAAAAACGGTAAAACTGTAAAACTTGAGAAAAAATTCGAAGCGCAATACTTCGGGATAGAGAGAAAAAAAAAGGGGGTACATTTATATACGTGGAAGCAAAAAACGAAGATGTGTTAAACATTCATGGGATACTTGGCACAAAGGGGACGCAGCTTCAACTGGCTTTTCATCAGTCCTTTTATTAGGTATAAAGTTAAAGGTCGTAAATTTATAAGTTTAAGATTTTTACGATCCATAAGAAGAATATTGAAGCGCAAAGTAGCAAGTTGCTGATCGATTGTAATAACAGAGACGAGTAGACCGACCGGCCAACTCTCTCTCTCTCTTTTCTCAAAAAGTTTTTTAAACGCACTCGGCGTACTTTGAATACTTCTTACGGCTTTTAGAGCGTAATGCTTTCACCCCATACCGGCTATTACTGAATAACTTAAGGTAAAGTCATTGCGACGGAGTTATATCGATTGCTTTTCGATGGATTCGCGAGTTCGTACTGTGATCATGAATTGATTCATTGCATTCAAAGTCGTATATTGTGAACTTTAAAAATTCAGTTTTCTTTATAATAATCGAGTTGTTGCAGGTGAGCTGTTTGCCGGGGAAGTGAACAATATTGACTTTATAAAAGTGCCGGGGTATCTGTTTGCTTCGGACAATAACATCGACTGAAATATTTTTTACTACGAGCACCGGACGCTATTTCATGCGGTATACACATTTTTCACTTCGCGCTACGTGTATAATATTATTTTATTTCTACGCGAATCCAAGTCGACAAAGCGATATTACATTTCGTTCCTGGAAAAAGTAAGTTAGTTGTTTGCCGAAACGTTGTTTTTCTTTTTTCGACCAACGCGATATAATTTACTAAAGCAACTCACAACAATAATCCAGGCAGAAACTTTATCGGTTTCTTTAAAGTACACGAAGCGAACGATCGCTCGGCTACGATCAGCGCATTAAATATTTATCTCGTGATTGCGTCGCTTATTTTTCTCTCCTCTTTTAAAGTACCACGAGGAAAGAGAGAGAGAGAGAGCGAACTTTTAATCGTCGCAGTATCAGCTGGCATCGCACACTCGAAATGATCGCATCGCCTTGATAATCGACGTATAAGTTAACTGCGCTCGCCTTTCTTCCTCCCCTTATGTCTATCGGAAAAATCGCGACTTTTATACTTATCGCGAAAAGATTCAGTTGGTAGTAGTTGTGCTCTGGCCATCAACTTGCTCTTTTGAAATTGAATATGAGCTGAAAATAGCTCCCGTGCAGTCTCCTACTCCAGCTACTCGAATTGATTAAAAATAATTCGCTTTCTGGAAATTGGAATTGATTTTTCAGAATTAATAAATATCGATTGTTCTCGAGTTCCACTGTGAAATAATGTCATCCAAAGCTTTTTCTTCTTCGAACGTCCAGTTAAAGCAGATCATTTTAACTAAAACTTTCTCTGAATATGGTTCGAGTCACTCTCTGCGTAATTCTGAAGATGAGTGATTCTTCATCCTTTCGGATTTATTATCACATTATGGCACAGGAGAGGAAATGAGGCAGGAAAGTGAAGGTAAAAGGCGAGGCCTAGGCTTTATATACACAAGCCCCTTTTCTCCCATCATTTACTTTCCCTTTTACTTTGTTTCCGACTCGGTTATATCGTCTGCGTTTGCCCTTCTAATTTTCTGTCACGCATCGCCAGACGGGAGCTTGAATAGTGAATTGTGCCAGGAATTATGCAGGAGATGAATGGAGGAACTAATCGAGTCACGTGAGATTGTATTCCCTCCCCTACTCTTTTCATTCATGGGGGTTTCTTCGGCGCTCGTTAATCAATCTTGCCGGCGTTAACTGGACGTAATTCGAAAAGTGGCTGTACAAAACTTTTAACGCAAACATTACATAGCTGTAATCTTGTCATATACTATGCATTATTAATCGAATATTTCACGTACCAGAACAACCGTGTCTCAATAATTATATCGTCCCAAAAAATCATGCAATCCACTATTTGAGCAGAGGTTCTTCAACCAACGCCATACGGTAAAAATTCAAACTTGATCATGCGAAAACGAATATTCCTCTAGATTCACGTATAAAACAGAGTCAGAAAATTAAAAAGCACTCGGAGCCGCTGGGTACGAGCCACAGGCGGTGCAAAAAGTATTTTTGCCAAAGTACGGAAAGGTCGGAGCACTTTGCGGGATTGCACTGTAAACTTTTTGCCATCTGCCAACATCTCTCTCTCTCTCTCTCTCTCTCTCGTCGCGCACGACAACGACACTTTTTGTCGCCGACCGCGTGTGCAACGACGAAGCAAACTGTTCAAATTCACAGGTGTCTGCAGCTGCACACACACCCACACGGTCGACTCTGACGCTACGTATCCAATTGTGTATATAGACGAACGCGCAATGCGACACTCATAAAGGGTGTGTAGGACGCGCATATAACCGGCATAGTAGAGAACTCGTACGACGTTGCTCGAGTGAGAGAGGAGAGAGAAAATTTCAGCTATGCGGTCGTAATGTCATATTAGCAACGTTCACGAGAATGTCCCGCGACCGTCGTAAAGTTTCATGACGGTCATCCCTTCCACCCATCCCCGACCCCGCGCAGCTGAGCAGCCTTAAAACCCCAACTATTTATATACCCTTATACCGGCTTGGCACTATAGTGCATATATATACACGATGTGTACAAGATGTATAAGAGAGACGTCGCGCTACACGGAAGAAAAATAACAACTCCACCTATCGTTTGGACCCTCCGCTTCTTTTTTTCACCCCTCCCTCCTTATTATACCCTCTTCTTACGCTTTACTCCCACCTATATATACATATACGCGCAAGCATTTCTTTCTGCTGTTCTCGCTTCTGTTCAGCGGCTCTAACGAGATTAAAGAGCAGAAAACGCGAATCGTCCGTTCTACTTAGCTACACACACTCACACACTCATACACTTGGAGCGACGTGAATCGCGCACGTGTGTATACATTCTCTCTTGTTTCTTTTTTCTCTCTTCTGCTTCTATTTTTATTTTTATACTGAACGGAGAGGTTTATTCTCTCTCTCTCTCTCTTTGTCCGAGTACAATGGACAATAATCAGCCGTGAGTATTGGCGCGTGCTTCAACGACGAGTATACTTTCGAGCTGTCTCTCTCTCACTGTGTATGTGTGGCTGCGCTGGAGTGCAGAAAAATATTTTGCTCGCGTGATTCCGAGCGCTTGACTCGCCTTCTTCCTCGCTTTCCCTCTCTATCTCTCGCTCTCTCACTCCCTCTCTCTCCGTCTCTCTTTCTCTCTACGTGCCAAGGGTAAAACTGTTTATTCGGACGCTTTAGTGTGACATTTATAAGGGTAAGGAGAAATTTAGTCGGCGCCCCTTTTCTTTCGAGAACCCAAATTGGATTGATTTACAAGTTTAGCGCGATCCCATATGCAGGGACTCTACGTGTGTGTGGGTCTATCTCTCGCTCGCTTTATTTATTGAGGCGTAAAAGAATGGGCGAATCTTCCGGCGCCCTATCGAGCCTTTCACCTTATGCTTTTAAGTGTTAATTTTCGATCTTCTCGAGACCGTCGAACAAAGAGCGTCCCTCGTGAATAAGAAGAGGAAAACATGTCCGTTCATATCAGTTGCGTTATTTAACTTTTGGACGAGTGTGTAAGCGCTTTTGAATTTTCCCCGTGTAAAAAGTTTATTTCCCGATATTCGAGAATTTTCGACAAAATATGTAACGAATTCTATTCAGCTTTGCGATTGAAAACTCGTTCCGGCACTATGTATATATCTTTTTTCCGATATGCTATGATGAAAAAAACGCCTCGAATGCGCATTTTTCAAACGGAATTCCTATATAGATTTTTATTTTTTCTACCGCAGCGATCTGTGCGGCTTCGAAATTAAATTAAAATAATCGCTCTCGTTACATATCTTTTCGCGCCATGTTATAAAGGCATTACTATCGAATCGACAAACGTTAGTCTACTTAAATTAAACAATAATTTTTTGAGAAATTCATTGGATAGTTCCAACGATCATATTTTTTAATTAAACACACACACACACACACACACACACACACACACATTGAAAATAATTAAATAAAAACGATTGCATTTCACAATTTTACGAGCAATGAATTTTTCTATAAATACTTAGAAATATTTGAAATTTTCGATAAAACACACGTAGCCATTAATGGTCGCGCGAAAATCCATTGGTACCGCAGTCCTATACATCGAGCGAGCGATTAACTGCAAAAATAGCTCGTATACCCCACGGCTGCAGCAAGTATGAAAAAGCGTAATTCCCGTTCTTCGTTCCATGAAAGAAGTTTCATCCAATTCCGCAGGATAAATCAGCTGAGCAGTTGAACGACGACGGCGGCCGCAGCGCCGCAGCAGCGACGACGAAGACGACGACTAAGATCAGAGAAAGAGAGTCACAAGTGTATTACAGTTTTCTAAGAAAGTACATTGAAAAGCAGCAGGGACGCTCATCTCAGCTGATCCTCCTCTCCTTTTATGGGCAGGGGTCAGGAACTTTTTGATCTTCTCCCTCTCTCTCTCTCTTTCTCTCTCGACGTATAATGCGACGATCGCGAGGTGATTCGACCGGGAGACACCCCGACATTGTTTGAAATGTACTCGATAAAGCCTTTTCGCGAGCTTGTATTTTTACCCTATCGGGAGTATGAATGTGACCTCTTACAGCTAACGGTACGATTATCAACCCTGTTTGGATTTTTGTCGATCGTCAATTTACACGCTGATTCTTTAGTGATTAGTTTGAAAAATAAAAACTTGCGTTTAAATTTTCAAAGATTGCCGTGTAACATTGACTAAGTACATTTCGAAAGTTGTGGGGGTGTGCATTAAAGGCTAAATGAAGCAAAGGCTGAATATATTTGTTAGTGAACCAGTTCTGCTGGAGTAGTTGGCGTCGTGCCAATACTGCTCGCGCTGACATTAGGCCGATGTAATAATTTCAATGCTGATAAAAGCAAGAGGATACAAACAACCCATTCATGAACAGCATTTATGAAAGAAATAGCACATGCGAAGGTAAATTTGTATTAAATGTTAATTTAAGGGTAGAATGTTGAGAAATAGAGATAATTTATGCTTTTGAAAATTTAATTATATCTTTATTCATATTTATTTTAGAATTATTAACTTACATAAAATTCAGAGATAAACGATGCTTGATTGTATAGAAACATATGAATACCAGAACACGTCCATCCAATCGTTCTGGAATATAATAAAAGTAATATCATCGTAGTTTAAAATGCGTTGCAGGTACACGAAGAAGAATGTTTTTACAATAAAAAATATTTTAATAATAAACGGAAAGAGCAAATAAAATGCATGTTTTTTTTTTGTTTAAAACTCGATTTTTATGACTAAAATTTTGTTTTGCTTTTCGTATAAATATTCATTTGTCGTTTCCTCGACACAATATATGCATATACTCGCTTATCCATAGTTAACCCTTATATTAAAATATTTAGTATCGGAGAAAAATGTTAAAAAACTCGAAGAAACACATAAACAAGTTTAACAATAAGATTTAGTTTATACAAGCGGTCGCTGGATTCTGCATCGGTAAATATATATATAAATCTCAGTGATCCGAGTCGTAATTCCGAAATGGCTCCCGAACACAGCAAACTCTCGACACTGACATCATAAGTGAAAAGTAAGTTATACAGTTAACTTTTATAGCGCGTATACGAGAACTTTGCGGTGAGGGAAACACTAAAAAATTCTACAGCCATTTATTTACATTTATAACTCGGTTCTCGCACACTGCAGTAATTTGCCCGAGAACCGTCTGTTTTGCAAAATTCCATCTCGCAAGAAACTTCATACTTCACCTTTTACTGTCCTCTACTATATTTCGATTCGCCTTTTGGTCGCTCGCTCTACAAGATTCACAAATAATGCTTGGTATACACGTCCCACGACAATAGTGAAATTTTACAGTCGAGTTTCACTCGCTATGAATAAATAAAGCGTAAACTAACGTATCTCTCGTCCACCCACACACCCACACACAGATACACACATCTTTCGACAGTGATGAATTTAAAATTCGCATCGTTGGAATTCTACGCGAAGGATTGGCTCTTCTTTTTATTTGCAATCAAAAAAGAAAGAAGTTAGACAATTTCGAATCCCTTATTTCTTTATACAAGAACAATAAAACGGTATAAAGGAAGCTGCGGAGTAACAGTTTGGTTAGATGCCTGAATAAACTTCAAATTCATCACTGGCCAATCTCGCGTAATAGCAGTAAAAAGTGTCGGCTGTTGCAGGACGGTTTAAAAAAAAAAGACGTCGTCATTATTCATTAGCTCGCGAGGGAAGTACAGCTGCAGGCGAAAAGTCGAGAGGCTGCTCGCGCGCGGTACCTACTACTGCGGCGCGTATACACAGTAATGAAGCGATAGAGGGAGCGAGGTGCCGCCGCACGTGAGCATGTATTTTTCAGTCGATTGCCGCTGTACCATGACGCCCGCCGCACAATGCGCCCCAACAAACTCCTAATTTACAAGCTGCGTCATTATCACAATATGTATACGAATGAGTTTCCCTCTATCTCTCTCTCTCTCTCTCTCTCTCTGTTCTGGGTTATTAAGTATATGTATGTATATACAAACAGAATAGCTGTGTGGGTTCGTTCACGACTCGTGAAAGTAAAGAGAGAGAGAGAGAGAGAGAGAGAAGAGAGAGAGAGAGAGAGAGAGAGAGAGAGAGCGGGACTGAAAGTTGGCGAATTGCTTGTACATTTCGCGAGCGTATGAAAATGAAATGTGTCCATGGACGTGGATATACGTTTTTGTGTGCTAATAAAGGTGAAGTGTACTTTGCTTCCTGTGCTGTGCTATAAAATGGGACGAAAATACTGCCGTTCGTTTGGTACATGGTGTATAATAGGAGAGCGGTGTTTTGAAAAATCCATTGTTTAGGATTTTTATTTATTGGTTCGACGCGATCGTCACAAACTCCAATGAAAATTCTTCAACACGGCCAACTCATATAGAGATTTTATCTGTTTTAATATCTGCAAAAGTTTCCACCTTTTTTTTCTAGCGCATTTGCAAAGTGAGATTTGTATGGATTTTTTTAAATACATAATTTCCTCGCACTTTAAAGAACTGTCTTTATAGTTTTAAATTAATCTTTCACAAACTTCTTTAACTGAAAATCCTCTATATAACAGTGCGCAAAAAGTTCTTTCGCCATTGTAGAAAAAAAAAGGAATTTCTTCCACCTCAACGATTTTCCGCTTACTCTCATCAGCGCAAACACACACACGCGTACATACACACATAGACGCACAGTGAGCAGTTTGGAAAAGTTTCCGCACAAGCAGAAACAGCTGTAGCAGCAGGAGCAACAGCAGCTCCGTATAGACTTTACACACCCGGACGATTCACCGCAAAACTCTTCCGCAATGCGCGCATGCATATATACATAAGGTAGTAAAGGTACACCCCGTGTCGGCCCGACTATAACTATATATCTTTATGGAATGTCCAAGAGCGAGAGAGGGAGAGCGAGAGAGCGAGAGTAGTTGGCCTGCTTAAAGTCCGTCGTCCGAGTCGTAAAACCTCTCGTACTTGGACTGCTGTTGTTGTTGTTGTTGTTGCTCCAGCTGGTGGTGGTGCTGATGAGGTTGGTGATTCCGGGACTGGTCGAAGGAGCTGTACTCCTTCTTGTCGTGGAGGTTACCGGCCAGGGGATTGCGACGTCGCTCGAGGGCCAGATAGATCAGTACCGGACAGTAGGCGATGTTCGCCAAGCCGGCCACTCGCATCACCCACGGGAAGCCGACGCTCCGCACCAGTTCGCCGCTCGCTATCGGACCTGCAATGTATCGTAACGAGATAAAGCCCAACCTGACGAGGGTTAGCCTCTTTTCCACGGGGGCTTTGAGAAATGGTGATTGCTTGCCTGATGCAAATCTAGAGCTTTTCAATTCTATCGATATACGAGTGATTAAGGTGGGGCTTTGGAAAGATTTTAGAGGAAATCCTTTTCGATGTATAAATGAGAAGCTTATCTGGGAAAAGATATATTTATGAGTGGTGGAAATAATAATCGATGGCTGAC
Organism: Megastigmus stigmatizans; assembly: GCA_900490015.1. Taxonomy (NCBI): domain Eukaryota; kingdom Metazoa; phylum Arthropoda; class Insecta; order Hymenoptera; family Megastigmidae; genus Megastigmus; species Megastigmus stigmatizans. Next base: position 20,180 of record UELV01156840.1, read on the forward strand.
TGAACTGGATTGCTCTACTGATTTATTAGTTCGCTGTACAGGAACATGCAAAATAAGCTATTATTCTTCTAACCAAAATTATTATTGTTTACAAATATAATTAACGGTAAACTCAATAATAAAGTCTGAGGCTTGTTTAATCAATAGGTGTATAAACTTTGGTAAATTAATTACTATTTTTTCTCCATCTTATTCTTCAAAACTACTTCATCAATGTACTTTTAATTTAAGACTTTAAATTAGAAGCTGCGACTCGATCCAGATAATCATAAGATCCGCGTATTCAAATTTCCACGAGATGAAACTATTTTAGAATCGAAAGGATTCGAATCTTGGATATTCTCGCTCATACATAAAAAAAAGAAAGAGAGCACGCGTCCCGTACGAAGGGAAATAATTTATGTGAGAAATTCGATTTGCAGTAAAAACCAAATCCCATCGATGCCTGTCTCCTTTGTTATGCGTATAAACATTTTGACTGACAAAATAGTTCGGGACAAGGAATCCGCTGTAAAAAAAGAAGAGTCGGAGGAGGAGGGTATACCGATGGTATTTATATAGCTTTTCTTTAGAGTTTTCTAAAACTTTTTATGCCATGTCTACATGTGTGTATGAAAATAAAAGTTGGAATAATAAAAATGACAATAGATCGATCCGACGACTTTTACCAAGCTCTGTTTGCCAGTCTTGAATATATATTGCTTTTGAAGTATATATCGACGTATTCTTGAACCGCATCGATTAGATCGAGAGTAATTTTTCATACATAGTTTCAGTCTGCACTCGATTATTTGCAATAAAGAAGAGAATGTTAAATTGAAGATGCAACGTGTAACTCAATATCGTCGGAGCACAGATGCTCGTTTGTAAATATCGATTTTTGAAATTTTATACAACGAGTGTAAAACTAAAGCTTCATTTGATTAAAATTGGTTGGCTATAGTTAAAAACTCGTTCCACTTAAAAGGCCATCGATCATTCACTGTACGATGTTAAATAATAGCCCGGGATAATATTGATATTTCGTTTAAAAAAATGTGTCTCGCAAGATTTGATTGGCTCGATCACCATCCGTATCTATAATAGAAAATAGAGTATAGCGTACCTAAGGAGTAAGCAAGACTGACTGCCATCTGTTGTATGGAGTAGACGGGCCCGTAACCGCCGCTCTGGTCGACGAGGGATGCGAGGAGGGGCACAAGAGCCGCATCCGCGACGCCGATACCCAGTCCCAGGCCCAGATGCGGTATTATCAGCTGGGTCATGCTGTCGGCCGCTGGTATCGCCATAGCACTCAGGCCCACCAGAAGCATCGCCAGGACCGCGGTCTTGCAGCGGCCGTAACAGTAGGCTATCACCCCGAAGAAGTTGGTGCCGATCAAGTAGCCCACGCTGTCCGGGACGAAGACCGTGCCCAGCTGCCATTTCTGTAGGGACATTCGTTTTTCTTTTGTTTTATACATTTTATCGATCACTGCAGCCTATTCTGGTAGATTTGAATATAGAGAGGGATGTTTGCAGCTGAGCTCGATGAATGTTACATTCGTCGGATTGGATTGAACAATTCATTGCTCTGTACGTTATGTATATCTGAGAATAAGAGAAAAACATGGAGAATGGAAACTTATATTTTATGAAAACTTACCAAATGTAGATGAAAATATATACGGTGTAGGTTTATTGCGTAAATTTTTCAACAAACTCATTGCAAATTAAGCGTTCAAACTACAAAGTTCATACTCTGTTGTTCAGAATTCATAAAAGTATAACTTACCGAAGCTTTTAGGAAAGCTGCAGCGAAATTTCGCTCTAAACTCCGCTAAACCAAAATCCTTATAAAACTAATTAAGTTAATAGGTGTACACACAAACACGCGCGAATTAGCGAGTCTCTTTATAAAGTAGCGTTTCCGCCGTTCCATCGGGCTTGATTTGCTTATAAATTGCGCGGATTAAATTCACGCGTAGAATTTTCAAGAGGTAAAAACCTTGAAGGGGAGAGAGAGAGAGAGAGAGAGAGAAAGAGAGTTTTCACCGACTGCGCGAGTATTTGCGGAAAAACTAGCAAAATTAGAATAACCAATACATAAACAAGTTTAATTAAGATGCCAAGATAAACATCTGCGTTCGCGAACCATTTAATTTTCCTACAGTAATTAAAAGCTAACATTATATATATAAGCAAAATTATATATAAGATCTACAGATTTTAATAATTCCTATCTTCAAGTACTGGTTAATAAAAAATGCATATAATTTTGCGGCAATCTTAATGCTGTAGCTGTAACTTGCACGAGTTCTAGTTAATATTTGCTTTCGTCAAAGTTACTTCAGTAGTTAAAACACAGCAAATGTACATTAATCAAACAGTTTACCCATTGTAATTTCAAGGGGAAATAATCAAAATTCGCGGTTGGGGCCCGGGAGAGAAAGAAAATAGACGAAACTAGTTTATAATTATACTCCCAAATGAAGCAGCAACCCATAACATCGAAAATTATTCGCGCGAGAGAGCCGCGAGTATAAAATGGAAAATTCCTGCACATAAAGCCATATTTCATCAAGGCGCATAAATTATTCATGTATTATAAACGATCGAAGCGCATGTAGAAAGAAAGGAGCAAGCTTCGGATTAAAGTGAAAATAAATAATCTCTCGTTGGCGAAATGATAGATATCAGAGCTCTGGAGTTGGAATGAATAGTCGAGCAGCGGTTAGAAGTGTGTGTGTGTGTACCTTGGGTTTTATGTGACTTCTGAGCCAGATGGGCAAACACGGCTCGAGGATCGCCATCGGCGTGGTCGAGAACCAAATAGCCCCGGCAATTATCAGGATACGAGTGTCCAGTAGCAAGTGCATCCAGCTTGGCTCGCCTTCGCCTTTCTGAAAAAAAAAAAAACGAAAAGAGAGAGAGAGAGTGTGTGAGAGGCTAAATTGCCGCCGCGGTGATATACTGTTTCAACGAGAGCACCACTGTGACTTTAGGACGCGCACGCGCCGCATGCACGGCGCACGTTTTAATCAACAACAGTTCGCTCACCTGCGCTATCGGATCGAAGTCCAGCACGAATAATTGCAGTCCTGTCAAAAGTAGTTTTTATCATTTTTATCAATTTTTACAACATTTTGTATATGACGTAAATGTACATATATGGAATGATTATTTTTTTTTATGCGTATTCATTTTTGCGGTTGCGATTGTGTGAAAAATATTCTTGTGTTCGTTTTCGAAATTCAGCTTATGATTTCAAATGTGTTTTCGTAAAATACACAAATTGATATTATTATACATACATCGAAAGATAAAAAGTATAATGCGCATAATTATACATCATTGTTGTATAATTAGCAGTATATCTATTGTAGCGTGAATTTTAGTAATGATAGTTAATTCATATACACAAATATTAGCAAAATAACTAGTGTCATTCGTTTCTATGTTATAACGCAAGAAAGCGTAATTGAGAGCGTATTTTTAATAAATAACCAGCACCACGCAATTTTTGTCTATAGTTCATCGATAACATTGTTTCAAAAGCACTATATGCGCATACTGACATTAGAGATGAATTTCACCAAAAATAAACATCTACTTCCCCCCGTATCGTAAAAAATGCATCATCGTTACACAGAGTAAAAAGAATATGAAAAACTTTCAATCCTGTAAAAAGTGCTATGTATACCGAAAATTTCAACATTTATTATTTTTATTTTTATCCAATCCGAACATCAATATTGTTCAAAAAAACTAAGTAAATATAAATAACAAAAACTATATAAGATTTCTTTGTTCAATCAATGAATTTTTTCCACATCTTTACTGCATCGTAACCGTATAGTATCAAATAGTTTGATTAATTAAGTATTGTAAAATCATGACAAGATTAAAAATTGCGGAATTTTCACAAAACCTGCGTTTAACACGAACGCGACCAACGCGTGATAGCCAAAACCTCAAGTAAGTAGAGTAAGTAATGGAAAGAGACAAAGTTAGCGTATAAAAATATTGTAACCTATGAGCAAAACAACAAAACAGGCGACGAGGAGGAAGGGCGCCATCTTGCCCTCGAGGTCGTAGAGTACGGAGCCCATGGGATAGCCGGCGAGTACGCCGACGGCGATGCTGCCGAGCACGAACCCCATGACCTTGGAGCGTTTGTCCTCCTGGGGATACTGGTAGGCGACGAGGGACATGCCCGAGACGCCGATGCAGGCCGACGAGACGCCTTGGATGCTGCGCGCCAGAAACAACACCTCGTACGTTTTTCCGAACGCGAAAACTGAGGGAAACAGACGGGTCGAGAGCTCTTGTTAGTTTCGTACATTTCTATCGTATTACATGCGTTGCGTGCCTCGATTGCGGTGGAATTACAACCAGAAATAATTAACAGCTGTCGCGTTGCATACGTTTCGGATCAAAGTAAAATAACGTGTAAGTGCGAAGTGAAATATTGTAAAAGTTTTTGAAAACAATTATTAATTATGTTTACAAAATTATCATGCCTATTACGCATAATGGTTGAAAATTTCTATATACTTGCATGCACTTTATCAAAGCGCGCTGTAACAAAATAATGGAAAAAAAGCTTTGTCTGAATTCTGCTAAAAAGCATTTATCAATAATTATTATAACAAAGCCAAGATGTATTACGTAACAACATTTACTAAAGCGTAAAAAAAATGTATCTACCTCGATTTATTTTATACTAACATGACAATAATAAGGCACGTAACGAATAGAGTTCATTCATAATCCGGCTCTTGCGGAATGAAGAATACACGGGCAACAAGAAAACCTGCGTATCCGCGGTAATGCCAGTCATATTTCACGAGTTGTAGTTCATTAAGCTGAACGACAAAACACGGGCTTCCATTATTTCGCGGCGTACACGAGCGAACCACGAGATTTCGCGCAAACCAAAAATGCGCGACATTCTCTCTCTCTCTCTCTCTTGAGCTGAGAGGAGGCTAAACGACTTGTGCGGCAAAAACAAAGACAGCAATAAATTAAGCGACCCACGCATACTATTTAGCGGGAAGCTCGACTTTTTGTCCGCTTAAATGCGGTCCGAAGTAAAAAAGAACAAAGTTTAGCCCAAATTTTTCTAAAAGTAAAAAATAAGCACAACAAAAATTTGGATGACAAATGTTATCTGGGAAAATTGATTTTGAGCTTTAATAATTCCTATATAAATTCTCGAGGTGGATTCCTTTATCAAAAAATTTGATCATATAATTTATAATATTCTATTTGATTTCGAAATTAATTTTGTCAATCATTTAGGCTAACAAATACTATTTGGAATCACTCCGTCTTCGCAGCAAACGTGTGTATTTCTAGGTAAATGACTTTGGTTTTACTTATACATTCTAAAGTAGACCAAGTAAATTTTCATCTCCATAAATCTTTCGGCATATGTTGGCTTGATGTTGGTTCACAGGGTGCGGACCATACAGCATGCAAAAAAAAAGCTGAACATGAAGAGGAAGAAGAGGAGTGGCGAAGGGGAAGGAGAGGTTGCGGGGATGAAGCAAAGGTAAAAGTGCTTACGCAAAGCGGCCAATAAAAGGCTCAAATTGCCAAGTAACAGGGGCTTGGCGTATCCGAAAGTGCCGGTTAGCGTCCCCACCGCGGGGTTCAAGAATAACTGCACGAAGGCCTTGGAGCTGAGCAACAATCCTACTCGGCCGTTCTCGTCCTCCTCGCTAACCCCGTCCTCGCCATTCAGACTCGAGTTGCCCTCGAGGGTGTAGAGATAGTCTGGTATGATCGGCACTGGAAATAGAACACACCTCGACTTTTTTCCTTTTCATCGCTCCAACACACACACACACACACACACACGTGCACAGAGAGATTCCGCGACGAAAAGCACCGCTTAACCTTGTGGCAGCTCACCCTACAGTTCCGTGGCTGGCTTTATTACTGAACGCGCGAAGAGTGCAAAAGGGTCGGCCATGGTCTGGAGCTGAGAAAAGTATAGGAGCGAGCCCTTTAAACGTCGTTAGAGGCGCTCGGGCCACGGCGGGGAAAAATTAAAGCCCGAACGCTCTTTTCGCATAATTGTCCTTATTATGGAATTTTAAGCTGGTGCGCGCGAAAGCTCGAGAGAGAAGGAGACGGGCGCTTTCCTTTTCTGGTTTTTCTATTTTTTTTTCGCCCCAGCGCTGAGGCGCTTAATGAAGATGGATTGCAGCCGGCTTGATACTTTTAATTGATTGAGCTTTTTATGGCGCGCGCGGCTGTACTGCACCAACGAGGGACTGCTTTTTTTTTCAAACCCGAGAGCACACTGCAAATAATTAAACGTTGTGTACAACAATTATCGACAATATGTGCAGGGGATAATGGTCGTTGGGTTCGTAAAAGATTACGAGATGTTCGACTCTTTGTCTTTGTACATACGATATTGTATAATTAAATATTCTCGTCGTGTAATTAGTCGTGCGTGGGGATTTTGACACTCTTTTGCCCCACCGTCGAGAGCGTAAAATGTAACTTTACGATCGCGCATGCCGGACATCGTCTTTACGATTATTTTCACGATATAAATAATTTTAAAAAATCGCGCGAAGTACAGTTTATCGGGGGAAGGGAATTTAACGATATATTTTAGCTTGATTGCGTTAATGGTGGCGAGTTTTAAAAGCAGACGCGGCTAAATCACGAGTATAATAAAGGGTGACTTTTTCATAAAGCGAGAACAAAAAAAAAAGATACACACTATATTGATTTATGCGGTCGTCGGTGGAAAGCAGTGTCCGCGAGCGAAAAACAGATGTATCATCCATTTAATTTGCGCGAAAAAAAGAACTGGAAAAATAATAGCGAACGACCTTGGCTTGACAAAATGTCATTTTTTTTCAACCAAATTAAGCCTTTTTTTTAATTTTATACACGTTTTATAAAACGTGTTTATTCATATGACGTTAAACCGACACATGCGAAAATGAATGAATGGTAGTGAAAAAGTAGTTTACACATTGTTCGATGATTCTACTGTACTCTTAAAAACCTGATTCGATAAAGCGTTTATTAAAACCATTAAACAAAATATGTGCATCCCTTTACAAGGCGTACCGAACAGCAGCGTATATAATGCTGTCGTAATGCTTCTTTTCGTTATTTCTTTTTCCCCCATCTGGCAATTACTTTTTACAATTACTCATAACGCCTTTTTAGTACCAAAGTACGTACTTGCATTACGCGCTAAACGCAATCAATTACTCTCTCGTATACGAGATCTTCTTGGCCAATGAATATCCAATAATTTAACAATGTAAAAAGAAAAGAAACAAGACGCACAGCGCAGATGTAAAATCATTAATCATACTCAGAGGGGCTAGAGTCCCTCGGTCAACAAAGTAAAACAAATTGAAACGTATACAGGAGAATCCCTGTCTCGGGTAGACAAGACGAGAGAAAGAGGAACGGGGAAGAGGGAAGTTTCGGGACTTACCAACGACCGTAAGGAGAATGTTATCGAGCAACAGGCTTAAGTAGACCGTCGTCACAAGCACGAGCTTCGAGTTCTTTGCTTCCGTTGCGTGCATGTTCGGAGATGCCTCGGAAGGATACGTATCCCGTTCCGTTACCTTTGCCGCGCCTCGCCGACTCCAAAAAGTGCTGCGGAAATTTCGTAGACCCGCTTGGTTAGCCGACTAATTTTTCAATTAATCCGCTGCAGTACTACACCAGTTTGGCAAAGATGGTCGTTCTATTCCAAAAGGTACCGCTTCCTCACTATATATATATATCCTGCACCTGTCACTGCGCATACGCAATAGCAGCTTATCAGCATCCAACTATATCAACACCGACAAAGTCAACTTAGACGCTTGGTGCGAATCGTTCCAACCGATCTTCTTTCCCAAATCAGCGCAATCACTCGATTAAATATTCACTCGTCCACCGCGTCTGGCTCTCGAATCTCACCAGAGATTCGCTAAACACTAGTTGGACTATGTTGGGCGCGTGAAGCAGCAGGTGACTCGCATCCTGTACACTGAAAACCGATCGGTTTGTCACACTTACTTTATATAGTCTGGACGAGTGTCTGTTGCGCATGCGCGGCGATCGCTCATTTCACGACTCTCTGCACTTTTCGATTTCCTTTTCCCCCGATCACCAGTGTGTGCGTGTGCGTGTGTGTGTGCGTCGGTTAAAACGCGCTTCAGGAGCAAAAGAGCGTAAGCGAGGCTTATCTGCCTCTGACAGACTTATTCGCTTATGTGTTGTGTATAGGAGTCGCGCGGCCGTGTCCCGAGACGCTCCATGGACTGGAAATAATAATCGTTCCGCGCGCGGGACTCGCCATCACACCATTCTCTCTGCCGAGCTCGAGCGCGCTATCTTATCCCGCCACCCTTTTCTTCGATCTCTGCGGTTACCCTGTTTTTCTATATACCCGACTCTTACTCTATTTTCTTTTTTTTCTTTTTTTCTTTTCAATCTCTCATTTTCCACTTTGGCCGCACGATAATCGAACTCGTGTCATCGAGAGTCCGCAGGATTTAGCGTCGTCGTCATAGTCGGATCCTTTTATTTATTTTCAGTTGATTATGAAGCCGGTCACTCAAGCGTATAAGCATGCTACTGCTGCTGCTGCTGCTGAATTATATATCGCTAAGAGAGCTAGGGGTGGGCATTTTTATAAACGACGAGGAAAGAGGATCCTTGGGAGTGTAAAAAGAATCCATTACGCTTCTAACTGCTTCCCAGATTATACACCTGCGTCCTGATGGAGTTTCCCACCCCTATCCCCCCTCTCTCTCTCTCTCACTCTCTGTATCTGTCTCCCTCTTTCTATCATTCGCTCTCGCTCACACAGGCAGCCTCTGTTTCGCTCACCAGACTGCAATGATACGCTCGAGTGTGGTTCCGCCGACTGATCGATAATCAATGCATTTGATTTCCTGCTAATCAGGCTCGATTATCAGCGGCCTGTTCCCATCGCGTTCTTCCTTCTATCGCGTTTTACCTCCTTCCCCTCTCTCTCTCTAGTGACGATATCGACACATGACGATGAATAAATAGATGGATTCGAAGTTCTGACCCGACGGTGAAGTAAAAAAAGTGCTGGAAAAACGTTTTGTTGGAAATTCTCTATAGGCAGCTAACTCGATTTGCGGCTTCTGCACGTGCTCGATTCGTTATAACGACTAATAGTATTTGATATAAATGAATGTTTCGATGAACTGCGTGCAATTGATACTATAAAATTTATGATAGAATTCAAATGTTGCATGAAATTTAAATACCGAGGAAACGTATGACATTCAATATGGCTTTAATTTTCCAAAATGTAACATCCGTTGTAGTTGTTATGAATGAAAAATCCATTGAGGAATATAACGTTTCAGGTCAATTTAGCGGTACACAGAGGAAAATATATGGGTATGGAAAATAAAGTGACAGCGGATTATCAAACAAACAATTGATTTATTGACCATAAATACATGGCAGTACTTTTAAGGCAATACACCGATGAAAGTAAAATTGCAAATTTTCTTACACATATATACACTATGTACACTACGAGAAATTTCATCTAAAATATTCAAAAAGAATAATTTTCACTATCTAAGCTTATTGTCATGAACTAATAACAAAACATGCCTTAATTATCAATACTTAAAAATTATTATATATATTGCGAGGTATTTATAAATTTCTAAAATAGATAATTGCAGTGTGTGTTCACTCGAAGTCAACGTTAATGGGATTGAAAATTTCACCGGAATATTGTCTTAAGAAAACATCGCAACTTAGTAAAATATTGTTACTTACTTTTTCGCGCAAATAATTAATTTTAAGTAATAAAAGTTTATTGATCTAACTGTCAAATTGAAAATTTTTTATGAAGTAAAAAAGATTATTTGAAAAGTCTGATCTAAATTGAATATTGATAAATGATAATTTTCTTACTAATTAATGCGCATGTGATTCTATTATCTTTTAGCTTAATGTTTACGATTGATATCGGTGAGTCCTGTTATGTTTATCTCTTCTAATCTAATTCACAATATAGAGTTTTATAATAATCATTGAAATATAATATGATAACAAAGGATCTTGTTCATTTGTTCGATTTTTTTTTCGTGTTACATACGAAGCATCGAACTTCATAAATTTAATAACTAAATACTAACAAACTTACATATTATTTAAAAATGCTTCAAGGTCGTAATAAATTTCTTTATCAAAAGAGCACAAAAAATTTATAAATAATCTTTCTAAATCCCAGTTTTTCTTATTAATTAGTATAATGTGAATAATCTTTTGTTTTTTTTTGTGATTAAAATGATTTTTATTTGAATGGCAGTTCTTTATCTTTTATATAAATGGTTTCTACACATAGATAAATTTATATATGTAAGTATAACTATTGTAATTTTGACATTTGAAGAAATCAAGCTCGTTTTATGTATTCCTCATTTATTCCCGAAGTATTTCAAAAGAAAATTGGCACCTTTATAATTTGATTATTTTTATTATTATAAAATGATAGACAGAACTTTAAATACGAAATAAAAAGCCCATTCAACATATTTTATTTAGAAATTGATTGCGCTTTTCATAATTTTTATTTATTTTTAAGATTATTATTTACTTTTATAATTAAGGCACTAAAGTTATATTTGGTCCATGTAGAGAGTCTCGGATTACAGTCCTAGTTAGTTGCCATCTCATTGCACATGAAATTTTTGTAAGCCAGTCTTCAATTAAATATACACTCCCACAAATCTCGTGGGATATAAATTTTGTCAAAAAAACAGAGTAGTCGTTGTCGACTTGTTGATAAATGCGCTGAAACATGTCATTCATTTTGGAAAAGTAAAAAAATCTCTAAATTAAACTTTTTAATTGCTATAGCATTAGTAGGCAGTAAAAAGCCCAAAAAAATAATCCAGAAAAACTGAACATAGCATTTTTCGTTAAATTCTAATACTATACAAAGTTTGATATCATACTATATTTGCAACATATTGCAAACTTATTGCATAATATTCGCGAGTTTCGCAAAAGATCTAAAAACTCGATTAAAAACTTCTGTAGACGCCAAACGCTTTCTCACCCGTACATACGACGAACCGCGAATACTCGAGAACGAAGGCAGCTCATCCATAAACGTGATCGAGCTTGGCAGTCTTGCCGAAGCTGCTCAAAACCTGGTGATCCTGGTGGCCTGTTGTATCTCCTCCTCCTCGCGTATCGTCGCGTGGATGGGCGACAGTCTGGGACTGGTGGTGGTACTGCCCCGTCGGGGGTAGCGCTCGTCAGGCCCGTGGGGATGGGGCGAGAGGCGATCCTGCACGTAGATCTCCGTCTCGACGCAGGAGTCGCGGGGCTGATCGGCCGCCGGCTGGTTGCGTCCGCTGTTTCGAGCCTTGCGCAGCAGCGACCTCGGAAGAGCGTAACAGGCCTCCTGGCCCGGCTTGCTCTCCGTGACGCTTTTCGCCAATGACTGCCGGGCTCTGCTCACCTTAGACAGACGCGATTATTCATTTTTCCCTTTCGTCCATGCGGTTGCGTATATATAATCAAAAGTGCGTTGTCTGTCACGTGACGTGTCACGATACATTTCATAGATGTTTTGTCGTATTTACGTGATTTTCCAGTCTTACTTGCAGTTATAATAATAATTTTCCTGCATAATTTGGTATTAGGTGACAAAAGGAATCGTAATATCACGTGACACTTTACGTGATTTTTTTTAGAATACAAAATAGAAAATAATTCTAGCGACATTAATGAAAAGGTAGAAATCAAAAGTTTAGATAGTCAAGAAAACCCTAAGTGAAACTACGATGCGAAGAGTGTATGAAAATAACTGAAGTCCAAGGAATGTGTTGGAGTAGAGGAAAAAGGGATAGAAAGGATAAGCTTGGAAAGTAGTTTTGTAAATAAATCGAGTTACGAAAGCAGCTATACTCGGAGAATGTAAAAAAGGGTAAGAGAGGAACTGATTGAAAGCAAAATAAGATGAAGCAAAAAAGGACTATGTGGAGAGTCAGGAGAAAAAACGGAGAAGATAGAAGTGTAATAAATGGCACTCGTAGAAATCTTGTGGCAAAATAAAGATACAATAAATTCTGGAAGATGTTTATAAAAAAATGACTACGAGACTGTTTGTAGAATAAACAACTACGAGAGACCATCACTAATCACAGCTAAAATTACCATAATCAGGCTTCAGTCAGCATTAGAGCCTCAACCAGCCATGCATACGAAAAAAAAATAGCGAGAGCATTTGCCTAGATCAGCGCAACAAATGACAAAGCAAGAAACGAGGACACGGGGAGTGCGAGAGAGAGAGAGAGAGAGGTTGCAGAGCTACAGGAATCATCGATTGATCGCGCGCTTGATTCCAGGCAGCATCATCATCCACTCCCCAGTCGACACTCGCTGTACACACACAGATAGATAGATAGAGAGAAACAGCAGCCGCACACATGTTACTCACGTCCGAATCCTCGACGTACAAGCGTGGAATGACGTAAGCGCCCTCGAGCTCCCTCATTTCCGGGCGAAAGCCGTAATTGTTGTAGCCGGGCGTGCGTCTGGGCTCGGGGCTGCGGTGGCGCAGCGCGTACCTGCCGCTCGGGCTCGCGCTACCGTAGTAATTGGTGAGAGGTGCCGTACCCGTTTGATGCTGCAGCTGCTGCCGCTGTTGGACCGGTGCACCCGAGGCGCTCACGTACTCGTAGAATGGCTGCCTGGACTGTAAATCCAACGCCTTCTCACAATAGACGCGTCGATTCAGTTATCGCGTATACTCAAAGTCAAGCTGATGGCATGGGGGATGTGGAGAGAGGATGTGTGCGTGTGGAGAGATTCGAGAGTTTCTAAAATCGAGTTTTACACGGATGATTATGAGGTAGATCGAGGGATGATACTTGGTATTATAGTTGGAACGAGTGCGTGGAGATTGCAAGTTTGGACGATGGTAACGTGGCTGGACGCGAGGAATGACAATTAGAAAGTTTGGACGCTCGTTAGGACTGGGGGATTAAGGAGGCTCGTGCACAGCCTGATCTCGGGGATTTTTATCAAACAAAGCTGCTGCACGATGAACAGTTTCGTTATGCACAGGGTTTATGATGGTGCGCTCAAACTTTGGATATATACCCTAGCCTAACCGTTCCGTCGAACTTCCGAGGGATCGCTGGAAAACTTTTCTAGATTCCATTTGATCTTGTTATCTTTTTCTATTAGAGTTTTGGCACGATGCAACGAACGAGTGTATACGTCGAGCGAGTTTGAAAGTCCGAGCTTGCCGGTGAGCTATTTTAGTCCGCGAGATTCGCCTAATCGTTTACGCTAAATCATAGGCTATCTTATAGGTATTGTTGGAAGAAACTTGAATTAAATCTGGATTGCCGCGGCGCGTCTCTGTAATTGCGTCTGATTGTACTTGGGAGTTCGCGCGCCACCGTTAGAGATGATTTACTCAAGTTGCGATTTACCACTGTAATTTTAAGGTCGAATCCGAACGCTATCGTATGAAAAAGTTGCAAACTGTTTTTGCTGTAAGATTTGGAAGTTTGTTGCAGTTTTTCATCATTAATGGAACGCTAGTTTAGCGCACGTGTAAAAAATAATTTTTGTTATTAACTTTGCGGATGCGAATTCTACTTTATCATCCTTTGTATATTACGCAATATATAGGACGTCATCGCGGTACATTTCTTCGTTGTATTTTTAAAACTCATGAACAAGGAGTAAGTTGAAAAAATATTACTTTTCTCTCACCGAGTATTACACTGAAAGTCTAAAGTTTCCAAGGAACAAGGATTTAGCTTTTCTATATATATATAAAAGAGAAGCATTTATTAGCGAACAAAGGCTTTATAAAATACATTTAGATAAGTATATAGAGATAGAAACGAAGCGTCTTCTCAAGTGCTATACGTGTGGAAGGTTAAAGCAATTTTTATTCCGTGATAATGTTTTTCATTAGTATGCGGACAAAAGTTATGTAATACACTTTAAGCTGCCTTTGTGAGGAATACAAAAGTAGCCGCAGAAGGCTTGAAAGGTGTTATTCTTACAAATGCTCGTGCATAATAATCCCAGGAACAAACGCGCGAGCCAAACGCACTTAGCTTAACTTAAATCAACTTTCATATTCTCAGATATAAAGCGCGAATTGTATGTTTTAATGGGATTTAGTTGGTATAATACGTTTGTCGATGTCGATTAAGAATACAAATGAATTAACCGCGCAAGATAGCGTCTATCAAACGCGTACATAGTTTTAATAGAGCGAAATTGCATTCGGACTGTATCAAAGGCTAGAAATATATATTTAATCGAGGCTGCGCTCGGCGTTCGTCTGGATTAATAGAGCAGTTAAAAATTAAATATAATCCATTAACGCACCGCGCCGCGAATTATTTAGACAATTTACTTTAAAACGCGCGTAGAACAATGAAGCTCTGCGAGCGAGTCGCATAAATCAGTGTCAGACCGCGATAATTCGCCTGTGTCATAGTTTGCGCGATCTGTATTGTATCTACGAATTTTTCCCACAACCTGTATATATTATATACATATATATACATCATCTCGATTGCGCGCGCGAGAACCGATATGCAAAATAGTTCGCGGGCTCCGCGCTCTGAAATACAATGAGATCTGGGGGGTATAGGAGCTGCTCGGGACTGGGGATCCGTCGGATGAAAAGGGAAACGTTATCTAACGCACTCTATATGCTCTTTGTCTGTGGTGCGCTTCATTGGAAAGTTTAGCTCGTTTTTTATTTATATCGCTGGAGCTGGAGGAGCGGAATTGGAAAATGGTTCTCTCTTGTTACGATAAAAAAACCCGTGATATCTCGAGAATTTGTTTTTGGATTTACATACCAAAGAGAGAGAGAGAGAGAGAGGGAGAGTAGTAAATTTATTTTGGTAATGATAAAGTGTACGGTTTAATAAATAATTACTTGTGCAGGACGCATCTTTTGTATTAGGAGAATTTAATTATTCCAAGTGCGCCGTTATTAAAAAAAAGTTCTTGGACTCTACTGAAAGGTTGAAACGAATGTATGAAAGAAAAAAATTAGCATTTTTTATTACTAATAATCCCAACTTTTTCATTCGAACTTTTAATTAACCACACTTTATTCACTCCAATTACCGGGAAATAATGGTTTTTTCCACATTCATGCGGCGACTGATTAAAAATTCCGTTAAACTTATTACGAGCAATACTCCGACATTCCAAAAACGCATAATTACAGGGGAGGTGGACTCTGTTGCTTTCGGTCCGGCGCAAAACAAAATTTTCAAAGGCTCAAACGAGTGTTTACGAGCGCGTAAAAGCAGAGAGAGAGAGAGAGAGAGAGAGAGAGAGAGAGAGAGAGAGAGAGAGAGGAGAGAGAGAATGAGTTCGCGTGCTCGGAGGCAATTCAATGCGCTTGGATCTTCCCACGTTTCGCCATCTAATTGCAAATATCGCCTAGAACCCCACCGACAAACGTGTGTAGTATATATACACCGAGAAGCGATGCACATCGGAGGAATTTATGAAATCTTAATGAAGATAATTTTGGACTCGTGTGTATGCGTATGCTCGCTTTCTTTGAAATGTATATATGCGATGATGTAATTTGTAGGCCTTGAGGGGGCATAATATTTGGTGGCTAATGTAAGCCTTGTTTATCGCAATACCCGGCACCGTTCGCTGAACCTTAATTAAGAATTATAGGAATGTCTGAAATTGAGATAGTACACCGACGTGGATTTAGTGAATCAGTTATCTTAGGTTTTGTTACATACTTTCCTTTTTTTTTTCACTACTTTAAGTTCGAAGCGTGGCAAGGAAAAAGTTGCTGACGGGAATCGATAATTCAGTCGAGAAATGTATTCGCTCGAATTCTTTTGTTAAAAACGGTTATTCTATTTCAAATTCCCGCGGGATCTGGGTAAATTATTTTTTAATCATATTAACGCTGAAAATTGCGATTTCGAAATTTTGCAGTCACGAATTGCGCTATGCGTGTCAGGTTCAATCAATCAATTGATAAATCATGCAAACACTTTTTCATTATCCGTGCATGAATTTAAATTCTAATTATGAAAATACTTTACGATTTTCAGCGATATATATTTCTCAGACAGCGTAAAATTCAGATTAAAATTATAACTAATTATTTATAAGAGTGATTAAGAATTTAAATAATGCAGTGGTAATTAAATATTTAATTCACTTCAACTAACTTTTATCGATTGCGAGCAAATTAAATTTTACACATTCTTAATAATATCTGTCACGCCATGATTATTTAATGCTACTTTTTCAATTTCAATTTGATAATTTATGATTTAAACGTTAAATTTTAACATATATTTAAAATGAGTATAACGAAGGAAATGTTATTATTGATTTTATTGTCAACTATAAAGATATTAAAATTGTAATATTTATTATATAAAATATATTTATGCGTATTGTAGAAAGGCTTTTACTCGTTACATTTATTCGAATATAAAAGATCTTTGATTCAAAAACCATTCACTCAGAATTAAAGCGTAGGATGAAGTGCGAAATGAAAAGAAAAATCCAACATGCATCGGATAGTGCCTACCTGTCTGGCAGTGTTATTCATCCTAGGATCAGGTCCAAGATCGGTAGCCTCGAACCTGCCCACAAGGTCCTTCTCTCTGGGAAAGTGGGCGCACATAAAGTAGGTCCGGGGCACGAGAATCCCGACGATGATGAGACAGGCCGTACCGAGGATGCCGTAACAGACGATCACGTCGCGCCTATCGGCCGACATGAGGAGGAAACAAGTCAGCCAAACCGCCCAGCAGATCAGTAGACCTATCGACGTGCCGAAGAAGCAAGCGCCCTCTCGGTAGTTGCGCTGGATCTGTGCGGTGAAGCAGCTGACCACGAAGAGCAGAAGCAGCAGG
>UELV01156841.1:0-18033 GCA_900490015.1 Megastigmus stigmatizans
GTGCAGGAGGCCCTTAGCCAGCCCTGTCAGTGCTGCGAGCTCTCGCTCTCGCTCTCGCTCTCATTCTCTCTCTCTCTTTGCTGCCGGGGCTGCAACTTACCCCGAGAGACTGAGAAAGGGATAACTGTACACAGCCGCACACAAAGGGATGCAATGCAATGTGTCCGTGTGTGTGTGTGTGTGTGTGGGTAGGTACACGGTGCGGTATAAGCGGCGCAGAGCTGCAAGGAGCGAAAGAGAGTGAGAGAGAAAGAGAGCAGGAAGCCCGGCGGACGGAATAATCGTGTCGTTTATAAGCTCGAGTTAGCTCGGTTCCGGCTGTGCATTAAGATGACGGATAACGGTTGCAAAGCCGCACGCTCCGGAAGACGACGCGGAGAGATAACGACACCTTTGCACTAGTCGTTTGCGATGATGAGGCGAGGCCGTTGAAGCATGTCGGATTTTATCATCCCACCCTCTCTGGCTTGCTTTCTTTCTCTCTCTCTCTCTCTCTCGCGAGCTCTCCCTCCGCCTTTCCTCGCCTGTCTGACTATCCTCTTTCTTCCTCTCTCGTTCTGGCTCTAGGCCGTTAGGGGATTACAGTGTGTATTTTTCCCCGTGCGCTCCCCCTCTCTCACTCTCACTCGCACTCTCGGCACGCGTAAACAAATTGCGAGATGGGGATTTCATCCTAACGCTTGACGCGCGCCCCTCGCGTGTAATTGGTTTTGTTGCGCGCCGAGACCGTATTGTTTACGAAATTAGTGCAATTTGGGATGATGAAGTCGACGAGGAAATTTTTCGGATGCCTGCTCAAGAGAGTGACGGAATTTAAGGGGGCGTTCGTTATTTTTTGTATCGCGCGAGGCAGGTTTGTTTTTTATATCCCCCTGTCAACGGTGTTGAATTTTTGTTTTTGTCGTTTTGTTCGTTTCGTTCTGTATGGAGTAAGACGATGAAAGGGTTTGCGTTAAAGGTAAAGGGATTCATGAAATTTTTGAGAAATCCGTGGGAAGAATGTTTAGAGATCGGAGAACAGAGCTTGGTAGAAAGCTTGCATAAGGTGCAGGACGAAACTCAACTGATTGCTATATGTGGCGACGGAAAGGAAAAACGCTTTTAAAATTTGGGAAATAGCGCGAAGCGTGAGCGAATATCTTTGTTAATAAGGTTGTGAGCTATTGATAAATTATATTTGTTGTTTTATTTAACAAGTATCCATTGTCTAAGTGGCAATAATTTGTATAAAAGCACAGTACTATTCAAAAATACAAAACAATGTTAATTTTCCAAGTTTAATGTCATTTTATATTCCTGTTCCTATTTGTACACGAATATTTGTGTTTATGATCGGTTTGTTATTAAAAACACAATTTTCAAAAGAAATTCTTGTTCTATATACTAAAATATTTATTTATACATTGAAAATTTATTTAAATCATCAGTACCTATCGCTTACTTTTATGGGAATACGAATAACGTTAGAATTCAACTCAAGTAACAATTATAAAGTAAATTAGCACGTAGAAATTTTCGCATGTATTGGGCTATTTCTCGTATATTATGAAGTGATATTATATACCTTAAATAATACATTACACCAATTAAATTATACGAAAGCGAAGTATTGGTCGGAGTAAGACTTCTTCGTTAATTTATGATCCAATTATTTCGGTATTTCGGTATATTATTACGATCAGTTGAACTGAATATAATTTAAATATTTGATATTGATAACGATATTTTGACTGATTCGATAAATTCCATTTATTTAAAAGGTGTAATTAAGGACAATATTCCGATACCTGTAAATCACTCGTAGATCCGTTCTTTCTTAAATGCAAGTTTAAATATAGAATTCGCTTGCATATTCTATCGAATCCAACATATATTATTTATGAAATACATATTTTACTTTAAATTTTAAAGCAAGAAACTGTAAATTATTTTCTTTATACAGTGTTATACGATTATATTTCTGTTTTTTGTACCATATTTTTCATTCTTATCCCTTCCTTTTACATTTACTTCATAAAACGATATTATTGTAATACTTTTATCGATGATTGAGTGAACTGTGAGGAAATTTTATAATATTTAACAATTTCAAGTAACCTTTAAAATTCCTTTAGCTAGTACATAAAAATACGAAAAATAGCACAAATTTAGTTATTGACTCGGTCTGGACGCCACACAATGAGCTCCGTTTGACATAGTAAAACATATTATAATAATATAAAGAAAAAAATTTCTTTCTTGTATAAAATAGAGTAAAAAATAATTCATAAAACAAATGCGATCAATAAATCTAATGTTTTTAAGTTTTAATTGTTTAAGTAAATAATTGTAAGTCATTACAATTATTTAAAACAAATTTTTTTTTTAATCTATAATATTAAACTTGGAAGAACAAAAAGTACTGGCAGAAATCAGAACTTCACATTTCAATAATAATTAATACAAATAATTAAAATAATGAATTATCATTAAAGTATCGATGGATCCAGATAAAATAATAATTAACTAAGCGCTCTCATTTCCTAAGTGCAGCGCTTGTACAAAATTAGAAAAATGTCTGTACCACGTTCAATGCTTTCGAAGCTGCTTTCTTACAGTTAATAAAAATTTGCAGAATCTTGCTTGAAATTCTGAAAAGTAGATAAATAATCGGAATTATATTATTGCACCGTACAGCATAATGTATATAATTATTATGAAACTTGAAGCCGTTGATTTTATCATTTGTCAAATTATATTTACTTCGTAGTTTCTGTTACGCGCCGAATGAATGTTGTACGAAGAGAACAATAAGACGTATATTAATTGATGTTGCGTCCGATATCGCGGTTCTTCCTCGGGTAGAGAGGCTCCTTGAAGACGCGGTTTATCGGTTCCGCTACTCCGTGCAGAGGAGTTATATTTGCCGCGTGCACGAGGATTTGGTGGGTTAGGGGCGAAATGAAGATTGCAATGCATATAAATTTAAGCTCAAATTTATTGCATTCGCAATATTAAATAAACTTACATTAAGTTGGGTGGTTAATTGAAAATAAAGTGAGACCACGTGGCGTCGCGGTAGAAGAACGAGCGTAGTCTCGTGTAGGTGCTCCGTAGTAGGCCGCGGCTAGAGCGGAAGAGAGCGAGCCTCGGGCGTGCAGGTCCTTTGCATGCCGCGAGGCTCGCTTGTCGATAAGCGAGGGAGGGGATAAGTGTCTCGAGGACTGCTCGCGTCGTTCGTCTTTTGACGACGTGACAGTCACTCGTGACTTTTGACCCTAACGGCGCGCTTTTGAATCAGCGGCCGCGACAATTGAAAACAAATACTTTTTTCGTTATCATTATAAAAATTGAAATTTCTCATTCTGATAATGAAAATCTCACAGTGTTATATATTCAGTCGATCATTTATGAAAACAATTTTACAAGAGTACAGACATCGACGCATGCTTTCAGCTGCATTATAGCGTAACGATTTCATGAAAATAACTCATTTGTTTCGAGTGCACTAGATGAAAGAATCCGATTATTTTGTTCGCCTCGGTAATAGAACTTTAAAAATGAGAGAGAGAGAGAGAGAGAGAGAGAGAGAGAGAGAGAGAGAGAGCAGCAGTAATTCCATCGTCGTAATTTACTGGCGATCGAGCAAAATTGTATACACTATATATCGGGTATATATATTCGTAGATTCGCACGCGAGGGCGATATTAACGCAGACGGTATCCCCTACAAGTTCGTTACTACTGCGCCAAGGAGTAATAGCACCAGCGTCGCACTTTACGACTCAACTATGACACTGCGACTTTGCGCGCGCTCCCGCGAGTTGCGACGCGACCCTGCTTTTGCCGCCGCGCTGCCGAGGAGAGGACGTAGCTACGCGTAGTTTGAATTTTAATTGTGCCGTTTTAATTTTATCGCGGGGTAGTAACATGTCGCACTCGCTTTGCGCGAGTGCGAGTCCGCTGCTGGTGCACTCTCTTTCTTTTTCTCTTTCTCTTTCTCTCCCTCACACTCTTGGCGAGCGTCGCGCACTGCAAAATACTTATGATATTTTCTATTCTGACGCCGGTGCATCATAATTCATATTAACTGCCTCCCTTTTAAACGTTGTGTATTCCCTGAAATGGCATTCTTTTAGAGCTGTTGCATTCTTAAGGATCCGTTCGGTATAATTAGCTCCCGCGATGACGATCTCTGTGATACTTTTTTCGCGTTGTTGTGGATTATTGTTTCTTACTTGATTCAGTATTTTATGTTGAATTTAGCTGAGAGTTCGTATCAGATTGTATCGTCGGTTCCTTATAAAAGGACGACGTCTCGGAATCCGGATCAAACGTCCATTTTTCTCTCGACTGTATAAGAATGTTGTTTTTTGAACTTTACTTACGTGGAAATTCTTTGAAAATTGTACCTTTTTATTGGACCGGTAATTCCAACCCGAATGAACGCGACTTTTTGAACTGTCACTTTTTTAACGCGATCCTGAGATGTCACCTTTTTGAACGTGATTGTGAGATGTCAATGTTATTCTTGAATCAAAGATAACTCATATCGAAGACATATTAATCCTAATTAATCTTTTATGCTTACCGTATTTTAAAAGACCAAGCACGGTAATTGTGAAGTAAAAATATTTTTAAAAGTCCGCTTGATGAAAGGAAATTATTTCGATGATTTTATTCAAGGGTAGAGTACAGTTTTGTTTTTACTGTAACAAATAAAGTTGTAGTCGCAATCCTGCTCGGTATAGGTAAAAAAAATGCCTTTAGAATTGTATTTATTCAAGAGGAATTTGTAAAAACGTCTCTTAAAACTTGAAATTGCTGTAAGCTGACCTTTTATTAGTTACACGCCGCTATACGATTCAACAATTGCTTCGTTCACCCCCCGGGGCATTTCATCAAACGTGGATTTCTTTATTCGACCAGAGCGCGTCCAAATATACAAAAGCTCGTTTAACAATCCATGTTCCGCGGTTAGGTTATAGGATGCGTAAAGCAGCACCACGTTTTTTTCAATTTTGCAGTTTAATAAAGCCCGAGGAAATGAAATATTATTTTTTACTCTCTCTTTCTCACTCAGTCAATCTCTCGCCATAATAAAACCTCATGATCTCTCTCTCCGAGCCGTATAATAGCGCTAAATCGGCAAAACGCCGGCGAGTTCCTCCACTCTTTATTCATCCTTACCTCTGCAGCTCAAGTGGCCCGTGAAGCTTCTCTCTGCCCCGCTCCGACCGCAATGCCCACTGGGTAATGCGAAAAGAATATTAATTACGAGCGCGCGCGCCGTGTTAAATGAAAGTTTCGGAGTCAAGGAGGTTCAAGAGAGAGAAAGAGCGGGAGAGGTAGCAGCTCGCGGAAATGCGCGTGGGGCCGCGTGAACTATTGCATTTGATATCCCACTCTGCCGGGGGAATGAATGGAAAAGCCGCGGAGAGAATCCCCGGCGAGTGTGTTTGTCGCTCCTCTGCCTACGTGTGTGCAGTATGCGTGTGAATGTCGGACGCTGCTGCAGCCTGCAGGAGGAGAGAGAGAGAGAGAGAGAGAGAGAGAGAGAGAGAGAGAGAGAGAGAAGTGCCGGTAGCCGATCTCCCGAGCGCGCACACTTCCGCTCGACTATGATAACCAAGTATTTACGGCGAGAGGCGCAAATCCGCGTAATTTACAGGGACTTCTCTATATGCGCCCTCTGCGTGTATCACCGCTTTTTTCTCTCTCTCCCTCTCTCTCTCCTTCCCTTTCCGCGGGCGGCTATACCCCAGCTGGATCCAAAAGCGAATGAGAAAAAGCTCTCCTCTCGCCCCTGGGCTGTCGTCGCGGAGTCGAAAATTAAGCGTTTTTGCCAGCCGCGGCAATAAAATATTCATTTTAGCGGGGCCGCTTGGCGCTTACCTCTTTCTGTGTTGTAAAAAACCAGGGATAGTTTGCTCCTCCTTTTTTTGAGCGCCGAGCGAGATAAAACCTTTTCAAACCAGAGTTGCAGAGAATGAGGGAGAGGTGAGAGTACCGAGAGAGAGAGAGAGAGAGAGAGAGAGAGAGAGAGAGAGAGAGAGATTACGTTTCAAATAGAGGAAAATCATTATAACGAATTGACGCCGTGAACTACCTTTCTTCATTTTCGCTCCCACGTGACGGTCCGCTAAATTAAAAAGTGATTCAATTATCTGTTAGTTTTTGGGGCGTATTGACTAATGAAGTTCCACGGATTTCATTGCATTTTCGGAAATATACTGCGAATATAAATGTTTATTATCAGACGATGGCACGGCAGTACGATGTATTTTTGAATCGTTATGAATGGAACTGGGATTATATTAGCAACTACTGTATACAAAAATAAAAGTTTTAATTAAGAATCTGATTATTTTCTCTTACTATTTTGTAATAGTCTAATTTTTATTTTTTTCTTGTTATATCTTTATTAGTTTTTATTCAGTATAGTAATTTTTAGTTCAAAGCTATATTATTTTCAAATAATTTATTTTGTTTCATTTCTACTGGGCGCCATTTTTGTTCAGATACTTATATTATTGGAACATTAGAAATTCAATAAAATTTTTACAATTAATATAAATAAGGTAAAAATTTCCGTAAGTTACCACCTTTGAGGCGATGACCAAATATGCGAGTCCTTGATTTTCTTGAAACTTTCAGAAATTACATTTCATGACAAATAATGAGACCCTTGTATATATTGTCGCTTGAAAAGTTTATCTATATACATATATTGTTTTGTGGAACATATTGTCACGTGTTTAGGTAATTCAGATAAAAATTTATTTATTAAATGAAAAAAGAATCATCAGTTCTAGTACAATTCTCAAGCTTTAAATAGTTCGGAATTAATTTTATTTAGATGTAAAGTTCGTAATATTATAACGCTAAGTTTTTTAAATAAAATTGAATTAAGATAGAAATAGCAAGTGGCTTCTAACCTCCTATTGACATTTAATAGCACAGCGATCGGAATTGCCTCAATACCTAGAATTTCCTTTTTCAAATCAAGAAGAAACAAATTCGTAACATTTTGTTCATTATTTATTTTTTAATTATGTTATATGTTTAGAGTTTCTATTACTCCAATCGGGAACACAATAGAAACACTTCTATCTTTTGGTCTATTAAAAATTCTGGTCTGAAATATTGCTGAAATCTTCTTTGGTTTATACCAAATAATATTGTGTATTAAAAATTTTGAAATTCGAAATAGTGCATTAGAAATTTTAAACTTCATAACATACTTTCATCGTTTGAAAGGAAAAATATACAACATTAAAAATGGGCTTTTGTTTTGTATTGTCGATTCCTATTACGAAATAGTACAAAAGATTTTACGTTGTAAGGGCCACATTACACAGCATCATGTCTTATGAGGGACGTTATCTCTTATGGTTACATATTAATTACCTTGGGTCTTTCGTATTATTTTATCGCATTTTGTGTCATTTAATATTGCAATGATATGCTATAGACAACGATCATTTTTTCGGATACGACTTTCATATTTATGAAGAAAATTGCGGGATCCTTTGTCAAATAGTAATATAGATAATATCTTGTAGTGTATATAATAAATTTACTCTCATGATTTTTTATACGTAAGCATAAAAAATTTCACCAAATCATATGCAACATTAGTGAATGGTTTTTCAATATATTAGAATGCGATGTATTGAATCATTTTTTAATTTACATAAACTTTTTTTTCTTTCTTTATTTACTTAAAATATTTCCCATTTACATTTATTTCTGATTAAAAATTATACTGATAAGAAATGGGACTTATGTATGATTATTTAGAAGAACCAAAATATTCGTATATAAAATATACTTAACAAACTTTAGTACGATTATACACTTCTAAATTACCAATCTATGCTACAAAGGAAAAAGGTTTACTATATTTAATGAATTGAGGACTAATACCTGAAAAATATCTTTTTTTTTTACCTGAGCCTGCCGGAAAGCCGATACATTGACTCTACCCATAAGTATGGAGGGATAGATACGACTTCGTCATTTTCTAGTTTTCGAATGATAATTAGTGCTATCAACCTCAATACCGTACTTTATTTGGATATTGTGAATAATACAATTACAGAAGGTGTTTGCTGTGAAAACTTATCTCTAGTCTATAGCTGTCAGTTATTTCAAACCAAGTTAACTTGAACTTTATGTATGCATAATATACCTTCTTGCCCTTATATGTGTATATATAGAGTATATAAATCAAGAGAGTAAATTCTGGAAAAACATATAATAATAATTTTTTAAAGTAAATGTATATACATATAGATGTTTTCTATTTTGTTTGGATAAAAAAATTTCTAATAAAATCATTACACTATTTATATTGCAATCTACATTTATTGCGGCGAAATTTTTTTTTTATTTCATACCATATATAATTAGTTAATGGTACAGAAAATGTAAAAATTATGTTTACGGATTTCTAATGAACACTCAAAAATACTGCGAAATGAAAGTAATAAAATAAAGATAGATTTTACTATGCTTATATTTGACAGCTGTATCTATTACTCAGAAGAACTCTTTATACTCTAGTTTTAAAATAAATCGTTTCGAATGTCAGGAAGTTTTGAAATCGTGGCAAGGCGTATATGATCTGCTTCGAATTCATAATATACACTAGTCGTAAATGATATTTATTTTAAAATAAGTATAAAAGAATTTGTAAAAGGTTATTTATCTAAGAGTTTCAAATTGCTTATAATAATAATGACGTCGTAGTTCGTTCCAATCCCAATCAATGACTATTTCCTGACATTTACGGACAATTGCAGACAATACTGTGACGTATGTACGTGCGCATGCATCCATTTCGATTATGACTATATGGTGTTTGATCACATTCGATTAGCTACTTATTTTATTATCATCCGTAATCTACCAAGCATCAAAACATAAACCTAAGCTGCGAAAAATCAAACTACTCACTGTTTTAATCGACGCTCCGTATATAACGCATAGCAATCGCTTATAGTCTCATTCAAGTTTCGCTTTCTATGCAAGGATCTGCATTCACATTACAACATCTCTCCCTCGGACCACAATACATTCCTCTCCGTAGGAGATGTTACTGCTCCACTATACTCCATGTATTCGGACCCTACAGCATTGGAGATTAGGAGACGCGCAGTACGAGCGGTAACAACAGCAGCAGCAGCAACAGCAGAGTAACAGCAACGGCAGCGCCAGCAGGACATACGAGCTCCATGGATCTACACGCTTGTCGATAGGGATACGATCAGGGGGATTACCATGGCACGGAAGGCCAGATATCGGGGTCATAGTAAGCAGTGCTAGCGTCGTCGCCGCCGCCGTCCACGTCGCCGGCTACCAAAGCCCAAGAAGTTCAATCACGCTCCTCGTCTCGATTCAATTGCTTCTGGCTCTCTCCTTCCCTTTGCCTTCCCTCCTTCCCCCTCTCCCCCTTCCCCTACCTTTCGCTGTCTCTCACACATCCATGTAGGTGTGCAGTGCACGCATGCCTAAGCACAACCGACGTATCTCCACCTTGTTGATATACTTCTGATGTGGAGCCTTTAGCCGACCGAATGCCATCCACAATCATTATTGAGGACTTTAGTTGTCGCGATTCTGTAAGACCGCCGAGTCCACAAGAGAAAGCACACGACACATGTGACATATATAGGCCGCGTCAAACAGTGCTGCTGGGGAAAGTGCTCCCATGTAACAGAGCCGAATAGTTCAAAAGGCCGCTCATGATCAGAGTCCCTGATAATCGGAAGCAGCACTAATATCCATCTGCATAGCTAAGACTGGGTTAGTCACACACATACACGCACTCAGATGCACGTGGAGCCGGTATTCATGCATTGAGTAAGAGGGGGGGGGGGAGCGGCACGCGAGCGAGTCTGTTTACACACCTGGACGCACAAATACCTGGTGCGATATGGCATGTATAACGATTATGCACAATCAATGGACGCCAAGCGATATCGGACAGAGAATCCTCTCCGATGTATGTATACATATATCTAGGTGTGTATTTGCCGATCTGTATGTCTGTGCATTTGCAGCATGTTCGGCGCGGAAGGTATTCGCGTCGCGCGTAGAGCAAGAGAGAGAGAGAGAGAGAGATCCTGCGCACAAGATTAACTTGGGCACGCTCATCGATCAACCAGAAGCAATTTACGCGTGTCCATTACAGCGCGCGAATGGATGTGAGTCGGTCGTATTTGCAAAGAGAGAATGAGGGAGTCGGAGAGAGAGAGAGAGAGAGAGAGAGAGAGCGAGTGATCGGAAAGTCCTGGTGTGCGAGCGCGGGCCGCTTCGTGTCGTTGTACTGCGAAAGTATCTCGTCGGCCAGGTGAGCCTGTAAAGGCACGCGCTAGACCTGACCTAATTGACGAACTTTCAGTGATTGATCGGGACTTTTGCGAAAAGGATTTTATAGGATGCTGCGGATGTCACGTGGAAATGGTGCCTCCTGCTGAACTATCCTTTTTTCTCTCTTCGTTTGTGCTGCTCATTTTGCTTCTATTTATAGCTGCACGTGCGACGAAATGTTTAATTCTGTGCAGTTATCGGTAAACAGATTGCAGTATTACATGTTGCCCAATTTGAATGTATAATAATTTCATGGAACAACAAGTCTTTGAGAAGTATTCTTTTAATCATATTCGTGGCTTAATTGTGAATCCTTTGACGCCGGGATCAATATTTTTTCTCAAATCTCCTCTCAATCTGGGATCAAAAGTTTTTATGTAAACGTCTTAGAAAAAATTCTAAACACAGTATTTCCTATGGTTTAAAGTCGCATCTTTCAATTCCCGCTACCAGAATTGATCTAAATAGTGATTGAAAAAAGTTATAGCTTATTTTTAGAATAAAAAGTGTAATTTTTTAAAAGTTTTTTTTCAAAAATTCGATATTTGAAATCCGAAAATCTTTTGCGAATGATTGCAATAATAATAAATTGTAGACTAAATATTTATACTTTAAAATTTCGTTAGAATTTTTCAATTACATTCATTAGGAGCCGAGATATTGCTCTTCGAATACTGCAAATAGTGTTTAACACCAAAAACACCAGTAATTTTCAATTTTTATAATTTACAATTTAACGAAAAATTTTGTGGAGCAACTGACAAATTCCCCTATAAAGCTGATCTGTTAAGCTTCAATTTTATTTTTTAGTTGACTCTGTACGACTTATTTAAGCTAAGATACCTTAATTTGAAAAAAAAACTCATGTTTTGAGATTTTCTTAAGTTGCGCCAGTATGAGAATGTTTTGGTTGGTAGCTTAAGATTATCGAATCTTCAAACTTTAATATCTTGGCTTTAAAACATCGTACATAATCGTCTAAAAAATGAAATTAAAGATTAAAATACAAGCTTGGTAATTAAATTAGTTAGATTAATAACGAAAATTTTCGTATATTACATAATTCGGAATTCCGAAGTTTAATACTATTTAGATTATTTGAAGAGTAATGTCTCGGCTCATAATGAATGAAAATAAAAAATTCCAACGAAATTTTAAAGAATAATTATTGAGTCTACAATTTACTAATATTGCAACCATCGGGCAAAAGTTTTTCGGATTTAAAATGTCGAATTTTTGAAAAAAATTCGCGAATAGAACTTGTTCATATGATGATAATTCTATTACCCTTGATGAATAATTTATGTTTGTATATTTTCTATCTCACACTGAATAAGAATAAATGATATTCTGTCATTGAATGTTCATTTATACATATAATTAGGAGCAATATTGTAAATTGAACCAAAGATTCTCATTGCTACTATTTTTGTAAATATAATAGTTACTCATTACTCTTATCTATTTGAAATACTTCTCATTTTATGCCTAAATTACGCGTAAGTAATTTAATACATAATTCATTAATACAACTGTTCTGCTTTATTTTTAATGAAAAAATGACTTCTTGTAATATTCTCATCTCTCACTGCTTGTGGAGCGGTAAAATTCTGTTGTGAAAATAATTACCAACAAAAATTGAGGGTGGGAATAGAAAATCTCGCGTCCGTGTAATGTTGAGGTGATCTAATTGAAACAAGTTCGCTGCGAAACTCAAAATGAAATCTCTCTTCACCGTGATGAAAAATGATTTACGGCTATTCTCTTTCCAATTATACATTGCTTCATCAACCAAATGTTACAAAATTGCACTGCCTACAATCTACGTCTAATAAGAACTCTATATTGAGCCCCGTATTTCAAACATTTTATTCGAATTATGACACGAAAAACTGGTAGAATTTTTAAATGCAATTTCATTAATTAAAACTAGCCTACGAATTTCCATTTTCTTGACTTATTTGAAAATCGTTATGCTAGCGTTCAACCGAAATGTTAGAAGATTCGATGTATATTCTTTGTACTATTATATTTTGAGCAAGAAAGGATAAGCGCGTCGCGACTCTCTGAAATTCCTTAATAAACTAAGTAACGAAAGGAACTTGCGAGAGATGCAGAGACAGGGAGGAAGTAGAAAAGGAAGAAGATGGAAAACAAGATCTTAACCTCGGCGTTGGCGTCATCTGTACGGAAATTTAAACAAACTAACAAAATAGTTAGCACGCAATTAACGGAAGCCAAGAAAATAGCAACAGCTACCGAATTCGCGCAATCCAGGAAAGTAGCTTATATAGAAGCTGCTTGCCTTCTCGAGGTTAGCTGTAACGATGAAATATTAAAGTCACCTTCAGGGAGCCTCGGAGTAGCCCCGCGTAGTTTGGATGATTACACCAGGCTAGTTTAAATGAAAACGCGCGCTGAGTTAGAAAAGGGGATCTCTAAGGAGCGACGTAGCGCCTCAAAGCAAGACGACGCAACGACTTAGCTCGCCTCGTTCTTCTATATATTTCCGAGGAAACGAGCTCATGAAACCTAAAAATATAGCTATTGCTCGAGGGGACAATGTTCCGAACGAAGAATTTCAAAAAGGAAGTGGTGCATATTGCAATATGGAGCTTTGAACAGCTAAAGGGAGGCGAGATTGAATAGATTTTTCTTTTCTCAAAAGAACGGCAATAATAAAATAATTATGGACAATAAAATCCCTCCCCCTCTCTCTCTCAGCAAGCCTGATGAGGAGGATAATTGATTAAAATCCACGAAACTTTTTAAATAAAAAATTACTTATGGTTCTATTATGATCATTTCACTGCATTTATTTAACATTTAATTAATAAATTTAATTTTTTGCTAATTGATTAAATTAAAAAGGAAGTTGATGCAACATTTGATAATAATTCAGTGCTATTTGTTCTTTAATATTTGAGCAGAATTGTCAGTCCAAACTCAAATGTATCTTTTAATTCTTGTTCATTTATATGTTTATTTGTGTTGTATATATTATTTTAATACAAACAAGAAGAAGAAATATTTCTCTCAATGTTTCATTCGATCACAACCTTGTTGCATAATAACTGTATTCAATTTTTAATCACATGAAGGGTAAAGAATTTTTTAAAATCCGAACATCTTTAAAGCACATCAATACAATTGAATAATGCAGGAGCTCTGTGGTGCGAGAAGACAAGTAGGAAAAGGAAACGGATAATTAAAAACAGACACAATAAATCATGCATTAAATAGTAAAAGTGATTTTTTGAATTTTTGTTTAGATCGTAAAGACTTTACACATTCTGCATGCATGTAGATTACTTTTTTGGCTATCAATGGATACATTAATTGTGATTCTATTGGTATAATTCTAGTATTTTTCGTATTGGTTTTTTTCAAGCTCGAATTATCTATCGACAGAATGTATTACATTATTAGTACAAAATAGGTTATATGATTGAAGAGAATTATTACAATACTGTAACTGGGTCTGAAGCTCCTCTGAATCATCAGGTAGATCTAGTTCCTCTACAATATGCGCAGTAGCAGTTCAATCCCACGTTTATGGTTTCATTTAAGCACCTGCTTAAGCATTGAAGAGCACTTATGCAAGTTGAAAACCTTTTGCATACAGATCTGTGGGGAATATTTCACGTAGGTGGGATACATCCTGTTAACGATTTCGTCTAGCCCCATTTGGTTCTCCGGAAAATGCTTCAACTCTAGTAATAAACCTCTTACTGCTCTACTTCCGCAAGCAGAGATCGTAATAGTCCAAGACCAGGAATCCAACAATGCCGACTCTTTCATCTGTCAGCAATTCTTTTCCGATTATCGAAGACTCACTTTGACGGGAGTCCATCAAATTTGCGTGAATCATTCATTAAGAAATAAGTTTTCAAAATATGCAGTTATTAAAGAGAAAATTTCATTGTGTGAATGGGTACGGTTCCACTGAATGTTCGATAGTTTGAAATAATAACTCCATCTTTCTCTAAAAAGAGTTTATCTACATAACGATACTGTAAAGGTAAAGAAAAGTTGTGTAGAATCGGCCAGTTATTTCAGGTGGGCATATTTCAGAAGCGCGAACGAGCTACCGGAAGTCATCGAAGTGCAAATATACGACGGACGCTAAATTATTTTAAAATAGAGATTTACGATTTTCTTTCGCTATACTTTCTTTCTTACCTTGCTGTCGAACTATATGCTTCTTCCTCTCTCTCTCTCTCTCTCTCTCTCTCTCTCTCTCTCTTCTTTGCTGAGGCGCAGGGCTACCTCCGCGTACCCCAGCGACGTTTTAATTACTTCATTTATTTCTTGAAATGGCACACGCTATCGCGCGCGCCCCGGCAACGCTGCAGATGACGAAGAGCCATTTTCCACTTTAATTTGAGCAGTAACTTGGTCGCGAATAAATTTATGTGCCGTACGAACAATCGCAATTTGCATGTACTTCCCTCCTATAAAATCGGCTCCGCCTGCATTTTAGCCATCTCCTTATGAATGTATCTTGAGCACCTCGGCGCGCCTAGATGTGCCGAGGAGATTTTCTCATCACGCCAAGACCAAATAGTCAATATGCCTCCTTGATATCTATTTGTATATTTATTCTATATACAAAATGATTTTATTATTCAGTCAATTAAATAAAATAAAATATGTATTTTATGATTAATTTTAATAAAGAGCTCGGAAAAAGAGTCACGATTAAAGTTCAATTAATAAAACGTAAATATCGGAGATAAAGTACATGAAAAAATTAAATGAATATTTATCGATTTTAAGTAGAAATGACTAAACAAATATTTATATATATATATATGTAACCCCAAGAGGGGAACATAATTTTACGTTCCCGAAAACTTTGCATTGATAAAAATTGCATGTCAGTTGTTCGCGATGATAAATTTAAACATTTTTTCTTCAAATTAATAATAAACCGAGCCACCGAGTACATTTTATTTTCGAATATTTATCGACATTTCAATAATACATTCCGTAAAATTCATACTTTCATGACTGACACTTCCCAAAGACTTCAAAAGCTTCAGCAATATTCACTTTATAAATATATCAAGCTAGTTGATTCGCGACACAGAAATTCAAATAATCACACTTCGAAGTATCGAAAAGAAAATCTATTTCGAATGTAAATGTATAGTTGGTGCACACCTCTTTGGAAATAAGTAGTCTTATTTCTCACAATAAGGTATAGCGACGCTTCCAACAACATAACGAAAAATCATTCTGCTAAAAGGGAGGAGGGAAAAACGGGCGCCGAGCGCACACAATAGGACGAGAGAAGTTCTTTTAAAACATTTTCGCCTCTCTCTCTCTCTCTCTCTCTCTCTCTCTCGGGCTCCTGCGAGCGCACCACTTCAATCTAATTCTCATTAGAAAGCTGTCAGACGGCACGTCCGTCGCAGTAGAGCTAGTGCTCCTTTACACGTACGCGTCATTTCTATCCTCGAGAAATATGGCCTCGGAGACACAATTGCTTTGCTCCCCCCGAAAGATTGTTTCGAGCTCTCAAAGGGCAGCACAGATCGCTGGAGCGCTGTGCACAAGAAAGTCGCGAGCTCGCAGCTTTGTTGTGCCTCTATGATGACACACATATATCCATGCCAAGGCTCCTCTCTTATAAACTGCGAGTTATCAGAAATGTAAGTGTGCAATTGCGTGTGATGCAGCGTATCACGGCAATTCCATCATATCCAATTCCTCCACCTTTGCTTCCCTCGTCCTCCTCGTCGTCGTCGTCGTCGTCGTAGGTGCCTTTAAAGCGACAGCAGAAGCAGCAGTGCACTGAGCTTTCACTTTCGATGCAAACGTTATTACCATCGTGTCGTCTCGCGTTATATATACATCGTCGGTGCCTGAAAGCCACTTTAATAAATTTACTGTGTTCTGAATTCTCTTGCGCGTATGGAGCGCACCGATCTTTCTTCCTTCGAGTTTACCTAGCTACTCCTTTATTTTACCTTTTGCTCGCAACTTTACGAAAATAGTTCGAGAGCTGCTGCTGCTGTTGCTCCAGTTATTGGAATTTGGAAGGGGCAACCAAGCACTCTCTCTCTCTCTCTCTCTCCCTCTCCCTCTCTCTCTCACTCTCTTTCTCTCTCTCTCTTTGGCAAAAGTCCTCAATTATTGCTGAAGATGAAAGAATGCTTTTGGTTATGAGATTAATTCTTTTGGTGGAGGATACTTTAGAGTCGGTGCATTTGGTTTGATGAGGTGGTCTAGTGCGTTGGAGTGCTGGAAAATTGGATTAACGAGTAATTGGTCTGAAGTAGGTTGCAAGCTTAGTTCAATCTTGATTTTAGGGAATCGTTGAACATAATATGTACCGTTTGAAATTTAATTTTATTTATTATTTGAATTTAGTTTGGAAATAAATCTCAAAAATGTTCTGTCTCATGAACGTAACTAAATACAGTGGCCTTTGAATTAATGCATGACCGATCAATTTTATATTATGTATCCAATCCTGTCCAGCGTACACATTTATTTATTCGAGTAGAGAATATATATTATTTTTCAAAGGCCTCTACAATAAATTATTTTATTCTTTTTACCAACTTACAGATTTCCTCGATTGTCCGTTTATCCGAGAAATAGAATAACTGGAAAGGCGTCGCTGATAGCTCAATTTATAAAGCGTTTGGATTCGAAAGGGATATTATCAAGACGTATACAGACGTTACTGGTATTCTTTTCACAGTCCTTTACTCGAGTCGCACTTGAATTTTTCCTTTCTTCCGTTTATTTGCAGCGCGCCAAATAACTCAGATTCAACTCCACGGCTTTGATTACAGCGGGAAATTCCCTCTCCTTTTAGTGACACACATAGGGCGCTTTGTGTTATTCACAAAAAGGAAGAATCTCTTTGCGCTCGTGCTCTGTACTCACATTCATTGACAGATGCGAATTATGCACTACCTTCAAAGACGCATTATACCTAATAAAGCCGTTCGAAATTAAGACTAATTATTTATTCAGTTGCTTTTTTGACGTTTAAACATTTTACTGTTAGCATTTAAAAGATTTATTTACTTGAAAATATAGTTACTGAATAACTTTTCTTTTTTCGCTTTAATTAAGGTATATTGAATGGATTTCAAGTTAATTTAAAAGAAGAAAGCATTGCTAATTAAAGAAAATTTTTTCGAACGCATCGTAAATAAATTAACATTGAGTAACAAAAATTCAGCAGTAAAATAGTAGTTCAAAGACAAGTTAGCTTATAAAATACTTTTTTCTCTAGATTCTGTATCGTCTAGCTCTCCGGGAAATTAATTCGGAGAGAATTAATCAAAGTTTAAGAACTTTGAATTTACTTTATTCAATGTGGTAGGTAGAAAAAAAATGATATCGCTTGAGAAAATTTCGCGTAAATCGTGACGCGCGGCGATCGGATTCGCTTCGTGTGAGTTTGATGTCCCGTGTGGAAGTTTCTGTTGCTGGGTTAGAAAATGCTGCATCTGCCAATGCTTGCATTTTCTAGCGCGACCTTGGTTGCGAGGTGGTTAGACATCGTCCGTGCCGTCGAGTGCAAGTGCTGCGTTTCTTTGGCGATTACCGCCGCATTCTATCGCATTATAATTCTGTAATATGAATTAATATGATTTGTTAAATGTAAATAATAGGAAATCTAGATGTCCTATTATATATATATATATATATA
>UELV01156842.1:0-39330 GCA_900490015.1 Megastigmus stigmatizans
CCCCCCCCCCTCCCCCCCACCTTATCCCGCCCCAGTTTAAGCGGGAAAGAGATAGCCGGTAATGTTACGCATATTGCATGCAGCTCGCGTGCTCGCTTGTTATTAAATATATCCAACCATTATGTGCATGCATACCCTGGCCATATACAGCTACACGGAAGCCCTACGTTTATATCGCGCCAGTCTGTGTGTTTGTGTGTGTGCGTGTGTGCGTGTAGAGGAGCGAAGAGCTTCCTCTGACCGCGAAATTCGAAAAGGCTCGCAAGAGTGAATTTCGCCCCGTAGACGACCTCTCGTCCTCCTCCTCCCTTTTTTTTTTGCGCGGAGGCGGGATAGCGACGTTTGCAGTTTTTCCCCGCAGCCTCGGGCCTGCAGCTTCCTCTTCCACCCCCTCCGATATATAGGTTGTAGAGGGTATGTATATATATATCGCGCGGAGGGCTCGTTCGACTGCTTGAAAAGAATTACCCCGAGGGCCAAAGTGCAGTGAGACGAAGTAAGGAGGAGGCGGAAGTGGAGCTCGAGAAAGAGCGAGGCAACGGTGTAAGGACGGAAAAACAGAGAGTAAGGGAGAGAATGGAAAATAGGGAAGGAGAAAGGAAAGACGGCGAGGGAGAGCGAGCGAGGCAAGTTGGTCTAATCTCGTATAAGAATAGAGGCTGCAGCAGCGGCGAGAGAGAGAGAGAGACCTG
Organism: Megastigmus stigmatizans; assembly: GCA_900490015.1. Taxonomy (NCBI): domain Eukaryota; kingdom Metazoa; phylum Arthropoda; class Insecta; order Hymenoptera; family Megastigmidae; genus Megastigmus; species Megastigmus stigmatizans. Next base: position 693 of record UELV01156842.1, read on the forward strand.
GCGTATAAACGTTACGGTCGTCGACGTCGTCGTTGTCGGCCCGCGCGGCCCTTGTATATAGACGACCTATTGCCAAGATGCGGTTACATATGTATGACGTAAGTGTATACATATGTATACAACACCTGCGCGTTCCACCGAGACACGCACACACGAGCTATGTATACGGCCCTACACTTTATGTACGCGCGGTGCGAACCTCTGGCCCAGGCTCTATGGGAGAAGAAGTCCATCGTCCTGTAAAGTGCATTCGTGGTGCGTCTTATCGGGTGGTTTACGCTTTTACCCTCGAAACCTGATGTTGAACGCTCTAGAATTTTCCTCGCTCATAATTAACTTTTCGTGTTGTATTATATATGGAGGAAATGCGTCGTCAAGTTTTGGAATGATGGAACACGACTCTTGCTTACATAGTCGAGTGGAAAATTTTTAATTAGTACCTGTTCCGCGAAAGTTTCTCGTGCGTTATTGATTTATCTTTATTGCAGTCTACGTGCGTTTTTGGAGCTATGCAGTACGATCATTTTGCAAGCTGCTATTGATGTCGGGATTTGAATATTACGGGGATTTGAAAATTAGTTTACATTATAATAATACAGTTGTTATTAATTTTTGAGTAAACCGATACAATTTCGCATGTACCACTAAATCAAAGCTTCTTTGAATACAGAAATATATTTACAAGTCTATTGACAATGTACTTTCTGATATTTAATCATTGCAGAATCAAATTAAGTTTCTTGATTTGACGAAGTAGTCGATCAATCTTTTTTTCCTAAAAATTTCTCAGCATTTCTTTCGGTAAAGTGCTTTCAATGTACTGTAACTTTTTCTCCTTGGGGTCAAAAGCTTAAACTTTTTTCCTTTCTTCGAGCATTGAGGAACTTCGAAGCAAAAACTAACAGGAAATTTAAACGCTAGTCTTAAGGATATAGATAACCTTTAATTACATCCTTTAATTACATCCTTCAGAAAAAATAAAACAGCAAAATTCCTGTTTATTTTGTTAGGAAATATTATAATTAATTTTATAATTCTGTAATGGATATTTGAACAATTGTTTTCGTTGTAAAGTATTAATTTTTATTTGTACAAACATTTTTTACGGGCATATTATATCAGAATTTTTTGCTAACATGCAAGCTATTTTTCATTAACTCTTATTTGTTTACCACGAAAAGTTTGCTTATTTGCAATATATTTCCAATCAATACTACAATAGTTTTTTTTTGCTATTTCACTGATTAATTATAGTCTATATATAAATCCAAGAATGTTTTGATATAATTATAGTCTTTTTAATTTTATTGAAATACTGAAAATTGAAGTTACAAATAAATGCGTTGATTAAACTTGTGAAATATTCATTAATTCAGTCATAAAACCTATTTTCAATATAATTCTCTGATTAATGAAAAGATTTTTATAAAACTATTTATTAAATAAATAATAAAACCATTTCATTTTTCAAGTTACACAGTAATCAAGTACATTAGTTATTGAAAATCTATATTTATGAAATTGTTTATTAAAAATGTGCTTAAAGAGTACCTTTGAATATATCAATATTAATATTTGCCATGTTCAAATTACTAAAAGAGTAATTTATCGAAGTAAGAGATAATTTAACCACTTTGCGGCTGTTTTAGTCACTTTTTTTTTTAGATTTTTTATCATACTATTTTTATGAAAGTGTACAGCATTAAATTTATATTCCTCTATGTATTACAGATTTTTTTGTTAACTCTTCAAAGTTATTAAAGCTCGGTTAATAATTTTTTTTTTACTAAACGTACATATGATATATTTTGCAAGTATGTAGATGTTAAAGTTCCAGTATCTCATTTTTAATGAGAAAAATGAAGTGAGTGATCGTCAGCGAACCAGACTTTGCAATTTATTTAAATATAAAAATTGCGATGTTTCGAGGATCTGTACAAAATTACCCTCGTCACCACACGGAAAAAAGACTGGGGGAGCAATTGCCTCAACTGGTGTTGCTGTTAATCAACGCGTACGGCGATCTGCTTGCCCTTCAAACGGGAGAGCAGTTCACTTTTTCTGGGAGAACCATTCGCCCATGCTATAGTATAATAAACAAGATACATATAGTACAGTAACACAAATGATACAAAACACAAATGAAATAGAAACGACTGCATTTTGGTTATTAGGTAAATCGGGGTCGAAAAAACCGATTTTTATATTTGCAGCTTCCTAGGTCCAGAGGTTCCATGGGAAAACAGAGTTTCAAAGTTTTATTTGCTTATATCTCGAGAACAGCTTAGGCTAGAATCAAATGGTTTACGCCAATTGAAAGATATTAAAATTTTACATTGGAAATGATTTTTTATTCGATTTCGATGAGTGTAAAGTTTCGAGATAATTAATAGAAAAGAAATTATCTCAACTCTCCGTAGTGAGTGAAACAGAGAGCAGAGTAGCCGCTACACAGTACTGCTAGTAGCGCTGCTACACCGCTCTTGGCGCGGTAGTTTCCCCAGTCTTTTTTCCGTGCAGGCTTCAAAATTATTCATTAAATACTGTAATGATAACGGATAAAAACTCAGATGCGTTCACCGGTTATTCACTTATTAATTTTCTTGGGTTTCGCGACGGGTATAAAGAGCTATGCCATAATTCATGATCAAACGAACTTACCTAAAGTGAAGTTCGATCAGAATTGTACGAGATTGTTGTTTGAGTGATTAAGTGTAGTAACCGTGAATTCGGTGACTTGACCACGAATGTTTTAGAGAAACAAAATCGAAACTACTAACCTCCTTCGTCGCTACTTCATGCTAGATCTTCATATCGTTTTAGAGTTTTCGTAAAGTAATTATTAACTTTGGGACGGTGTAATTTAAAAATATCGATAAAAAAAATAAAAGGGTGGGCGTTAATCACTCAAACAGGATCTCGTATAATTCTGATCGAACTTCACTTCAGGTAAATTCGTTTGATCATGAATTATACTTCTATCCTTGTTATCGTGATTAAGTGTAGTTGTTCAGCGCCATAATAATTACTTTACGAGTCAAAAAATAAATGTTGTAAAATAATAAATGGTTATCATCATTATTGCTATTATTATTTTATATTTTATATACTTATTAAAATTATTAAATCAAGTTTAAAATAAAATTAACAAAAAACTTTAATTGCAAATACAATATCGAAAAGCTTTTATAAATTAACAATCAATTAATTAAAGAAGATGCAAATTCAGTATTATTAGGAGTAATCGACTTATTATAAAATTTTGCAAATACAGATGACTTTTCAGACCATCCAGCTGTATTCTTGATTAAATTTATATTTACACATTTTGAAAAGCTTTTGACGTTGACGTATGATGCGTACTATGACTCGAAAAAATACTTATGCCAATTCCACTGATTGTTAATACATTTTTAATCCACCTGCTCAATGTTTGAGTTGTAACTGCTTTAAACGGGCTTTTTGTAGAAATAAATAGTTTTTCAATATTATTTTTAAAGGATCTAGTTTTTTGTAAATAACATCTAGAGTAGAGGCAGTGCATAATTCTGGTTTTTCTTTAAAATACGGTAAAATTAGCAAAGGTTGACATTTACCAGGAGCAGAAGTTTGAATTAATTATCTACAAGGAGATAGCAGTAAATTATGATTGGTTTTAAAAACTAAAATTTCTTCCGAAAGTAAATCATAAAATACTGGATACCATGACTAAGTCATCCAAAAAGGTACCACCATTATGGCTGTAGCCTTTTCATTAATAATTTTTTGTAATGTTCGAGAAATAAGCGAGAAGGGCGGAAATGCATAAAAACAAAAATTAAACCAAGATATAGTAAAAACGTCAACGGCATACGCATTAGGTTCTTTAAACCAAGAACAAAAAACTTTACATTTTTTATTTAAACGTGAAGCAAAACGATCGATATTTGGAATGCCAAAGTTATTTTTTATTTTTTCAAAAGCATAAAAAAGCTAATTCCCATTCAGTATTATGTATCCTAGATTGAAAAAAAAATCCGCTTCGATATTCTCAGTAGTGGAAATATAAGAAGCAAACAGCCATAATGTTCTTTGTTTTGCCCATTTCCAAATTTTAGCTGTTAAAGAATTATATTTTTTATATTGTATACCCCCATGTGATTTACATATGAAATGGCCGTTGTATTATCAACTCTAAGAAGAATTTTACTGTTCTTTAGTGTATTGGCAAATGCTTTTAAGGCAAAAATGATAGCCAAAAGTTCTAAATAATTTATAGAATATAATCTTTCTGTCGGATTCCAGAAACCATGCATATTTTCATTGTTCCAAGGAGGTTAGTAGTTTCGATTCTGTTTCTCTAGAACATTCGTGGTCAAGTCACCGAATTCACGGTTACTACACTTAATCACGATAAGTAGGATCGAAGTATAATAGCTGTAGATTATCGCGAGGCGCATGGAAAAAAATGAAATATTTTTGTTTCTATAAATTTTTTTGTTTGAGTACCATATATATTATCTAAAGGTAAATTAATTTATATTTACTGAACTACTTTTATTCTTTTTACTTAGAATCAGTAAATAACATTTTTCTGAACAGTGAAGGCTTAGAAATTCGTAACGTATTACATTTCTCACGTTCTGCTGTTAGATTATTTAAATAAGTTTAATCCTGCATGGAGAGGATAAAGTTTTTCCATTAGGATAATGAGAATACTTTATTTATTGAGTAAAAGTAAGTTATTAACTTTCGCAAACTTTTTCAATTATAATTATACTTACTGATTTAAAATCTTATCTAATTTAAAATCGAATGTTTCATCGATGTAATTGCAAACAAATGACGTTCTATAAGTATTCTTAACGCTTATACCCATGTTTTATTTTCATTCGAAAGAAATATTTGTATATCAATAGTAAAAACGGAAAAAAAACTGAGCTGGATACTTGATGTCCTGAGAAAAAGTTAAACGGAACATGATCAGAAAGAACAGCTCACTTTCAAGTCGGTGTATTACAACATCGGTATGTAATAGATAGCGGTCCACCAGAACTCATTACATATTCGAAACGGCGCATCTCCGGCATATCGAAGAATAAGAAATTAAACACTCGTTAGAAAGATAAAATGCCAGGACACAACAGTAGAAAATGAAAGCCGAGCGCCGAGCTACCTATATATGCTCGATTCGTTTTTGCGATAATATAGCGCGTCTAGTACCGCGTTCCTACCATTATACATATTTGTTTATAACATTCAGTCTCGCGTTATTCCGTTTAACTTCTTTGTCTATCTCACTCACTTTTTTCCCAGTCGTTCATATAGCCTTTTTCTTTCTATCTTAGGAAATTGCGACTCTTCCGTCTGTTATAGCCGGATGCGAAAAGAGCATAACCCCCGCTCCCCACCTCCACCTACGACATCGGCAACTCCTATATGTATGAAACGAAAGCTCGTCCACGTGTGTGTGTGTGTGTGTGTGTGCGCGCTTTGTTCCATCTCTAAAGCTCATCTGTGCGCGGCGCGAGATAAATAAGTGGAACGCAGAGGCGGATGCGAGAGGGGGTACGGGGAGACTAGTGAGCCTAGATTTGTTAGACGGTCGGCGAAGCAGAAGGCAATGCACCTAATGTGCGCGCGCACCTGGATAATGCTCGTGCGGCACTCTCTCTGAGCGATAACTGTAACAGATGAGAGAAACTTATAAATTCATTTTCTTTGCTCTTTTTTCACCGCTTTTCCCTGCCCTTTTTTATTTATTGTTTAGAGAGGTTAATTATATTGGTTGAACAGAAGCGATTTGTTTTTCCTTTCTGCTGCATGCGAGGGAACATAAATAGTCTGTAGTTAGAACAGGGTTAAAAGTATTAGAGCCGTGTCAAATGTGCGTGTTTAGTTTTGAATTAATATAACGTTTTATTTAAATGTATAAAATATTTGGGTGTATAGTAAAATGACAGAAAAAAAGGGATAGGTAGGAAAATTATTGGAGCAAGAACGTATAGCTGGACTATGGGCGTACACGTATATCATGATACCTTTGCAGTAGATAAGTTCCGAGCAGGGTCGGACAATTCGCTATACTTCTTACTTTAAATGTTCATACTTTATCGTACCATATTTTAGCTCCTCTTAGTCTTAAGAAGTAGATATACTTTTAGAAAAACTATATGTTTGGCCTTTGCAAGATTCGTGGTACTAGAAAAGTTTCTAAAAGTTTCACGTTATTCGTATGGCCTACTTATTGCTGTATAAAATACCTGTACCATACAATTATATATATATATATATATCCATATGAAAAATATTCGTTTTTGAATAAAGATCCGAGACGACAAAACGCTCTTATTTTTTCTCTGTCCTTCGTAATAGACTTCGATATTTTTACTGCTCTCGATGGCGAGGGGAATAGTGAGAGAAACAAAGAAAGAGAGAGAGAGAGCGAAGGAATAACTTAAGAAATATCGGGTACCAGCCTTATACCTAGCAGCAGATGATAGACCCGACAAATAAGCTTCGGCTAAATTGAAATTCATCGTCCTCTCATCGGATCATCTAATTCCGAAGTCAAAACTGTTCGTCGCTCCATCCCACGCTCTCCCGATATATCAAACGTTCGGAGACGAGCGAGCGCGCCTCTCGCTGAAAGTCATAGCGAACGATAGAAAGCCAAGACTCTGCACCCTCTTGACTCGCTTTCCTCGCTTTCCCTTTTTTTCCCTCCTCCTTCCAACCACCACTCCTACCCCATCCCTTTATCGCCAAGTAGTGTCGTTTTACCAACTCCGGCGCAGTTTTCGAAAGACGAAATTCGACTTGGGATATACTTTTTCTTCGCTACTTCATTCGAAGCCTCTCTTGCCTTCAGGGCTACACACACATACACACGCGCGCGTGTGAGAAATGTGTCAGGTGCGGACCGCGAGGTTCTACGTGTGCAGGCAAGTTGCGCAGACGAAATTTCATTTTAATAGAAGCTAAGAGGTCGCTCGCTCGCGCGCGCACGCCGACGTCGGCGGCAAGCTTTGCATAGAGCGATATTTCCTTTTGCGAATGGCTTCTCTCCTTGCCGCATGTAAAAGTGTCGTTCAACCCCGACGGGCGTGGAGCTTCTTCTCCTCGCGCGCGTGTGAGTGTGTAGCTACGTGATTCCTGCGGATGATTTCAAAAACTCCTTTAGGAAGCGACTGAGTTACGTGCCAGCGACTTTAGTCCAACTCTCTCTCTCTCTCTCTCTCTCTCTCTCTCTCTCTCTCTCTCTCTCTCTCACTCTCTCGCGCTCTTCTCAATCCTTTTTTAACCCGTTTCGCGGCAAGAGAGCTGCGCATTGGCGGCTGCGATTGCGGTAAAAGGAAAATTAATACGAATACGATAGGCGGGATTATACTTGCGCGTTTCCAATGGTTGAGCCCTGGCATATAGGAGATTTTTGTGAAACTTGTAAATTTATCGCATCATTTTGAAAAGTATTTTACGAGCGCGCAGCTACTCGACTTTTTAATTAAGTACGAAAATTGATGTTACGCACGTGGGAGAATAATTTTGTTTGGAAGAAAAAAAAATAATATATCCAACGACTTGTACTTGGTACATATATTCGTACTTTCGGAAGTTGCAGACAATAATTTTAATGCGCACCAGTGAAATAATTCGCGGATCAAACAATATACTTGGCTTTAGTTAGCATTAAATTTTACGTGGGGGGTTTAGAAATAATTGCTACGCCGCCGAGCAGAACTTTTAGTATAGAGCAACGAACGCGCGCGGATATACGTTAAAGGAGCGTGCATGAAAATTTCAAGCACTTTTCCCTCGAAACAACATGCAGTAAACCGATTTTCTTGAAATTTACTATATAGTTCCCAGAGCATTGTTACGACTCGAGTGTTTTGACGTTTTACCTGATATGATACCAGATATATAAGTAATGCAGTATACTCAAACGTTGGAAGTACACCTCATTAAATCCTTTTAAAAAATTGAAACTCAAGGTAAGTTTTGCGCCTCAAGATTGATACTGCACCTTTGTATTGTTTACGTCGAGAAAACAAAAAAAAAAAAAAAATGTACCAGACACGAATAGAGGCCTCGGTGCGCAAGCCAGTCCCAATAACTCACAAGATTCATGCCCCTCAAGTGTGCTCTCCCGATATTGTATATCGGCGAGAATTCTCGAAAGCACGTAAGCTTCAACTCCCGAGCGAGTACATAATAAATCTGTCGGCTGCGAATTCCCTAAAAATGTTTTAACCCGACCCTCTCACCAGGCAATACCGAGCTGCCGCGCGAACTTACATATATATACGTAAAGTTGCCGTAGTTCCGGTCAGTTTGCACGTCCATGCGTTGCTACGGAAAAAGCGTTATGCGTTTCCCCGCACCGCTAGTCGCGCGCGGGCTTCCTCTTTGTCGGCGCGCCGAGAGCCGCACGATGTATCCCCGCGTATACATTGCGGTAAAAGCAAAAAAAACGGGTCACACCGCGCGGATGTACATGTGTAAAAATTCCGCCTCTTATCAGAATGTCTGGCGGTGCGCGGGGCACGATATCGGCCGCTGGGTCGAGCCCCTCCTCCCCCACCCCACGTGAGATATCGTCGAAGTTATTCGTTATGTTTCGCGAAGAAGAAGCCTTACTTTCCCCTGTCTCTCTCTTTCACTCTCTCGCACTCTCTGTCGCCTCCTCGTGCCTCGTCCCCCTTTCTCCGCGCGACCACACTGCGCCTCGACGAACATTGCAATGGCTGCTTTAACCACTTCCTTGCCTCCTCTCTCTCTCTCTCTCTCTCTCTCTCTCTCTCTCTCTCTCTCTCTTCGGCTCTATTGAATTCGAAATTTATGACTTTAATAGGATCCTGAGTTTTCTTCGAAGCTCATAATTCACAGTGTGCACTATACGGCTCTCAGCTCTCTCTCTCTCTTTCTCTCTCTCTCTCTCTCTGGGGCTCGCGCACGCGTTCGGTTCGTCTCTCGGTGAACGGGGCTTCATAACTCGAAGCGAGAGCTAGTGCAGCTACAGAGAGAGAGAGAGAGAGATAGAGAGAGAGAAAGAGAGAGAGAGAGAGTAGAGGTAGCAGCCAACAGCCAGCAGCAGCAGCGGCACTCGTTTCGTTCTCTACCCGGCTTTCTCCCTTTTTACCCCTGTATATAGCCGCTATGTGCCGTGCTACGCGATATCGAGAGCCGACAATGCTTCCTATTGGCTCTCTTTCCACTCTCTGCGCGCTCCTCTCTCTTCTCTCTCTCTCTCTCTCTCTCTCTCTCTCTCTCTCTCTCTCTCTCTCTCTGCGCTATCTCATGCTAAGTTTTTCACCCATCTGGCAGTACGTTAACATTTCTCTCTTCTCGAGCTATGTGCGCTCTCGGTGAAAAGATCGGTACTGCGGTCTAGGAATTTCACGCGGGTGGAGTTCATTGACCGTGTCGATAAGTGGAAAAGTGTCATCAACTAGTTTTCCTATCTCGTCGATGTACTGGTAAAAAGAGGCTACATATGCCAAGTCGTGATAATCTGCTTCTCTTTTGTGTCGAAAAATTATTTCGCTTACATCATGAATGAGCGAAACAATTTAGTTAATAAATTCAATTGGAAATAGTTGGTACATTATATTTACAACAATGTTTCATAGCTCATGGTCAGAATTAACGTACAAGCGATATGAATTTATAAAATTTCTCGAGTTACCTTTCAATTAATTCCTTCCAATTCTATAGAGTTTACTATTTAACTAGGGAAAATACCTTGCTCGCTGACAAGTGACGACAGCGGAGACGAAGGAGACAAAATCGCCTGGAAGTTGCTCAATGTATAATCTAAGATTTTGATAAAAACAAAACTCACGTTTCCTTTTTTTTATTTACATATTATATTTCTATGAGACGAAATTAAGTGTATCTACCTTAATAACATAGATTATTATTGAAAATGTATAGAATAATGAGATAAATAAGTCATAATCTATTCGTTTGAAGACTTTCTTTATTGAGCTTACAAGCTAATTTATTGTTCAAAGTAAAAATCAACACTTTCATTAACAATCGCAATCTAAGAAATTCTAACCAAGTTTTATGCAAATCCACTGAAAATTATTGGATTTGTTTCAATATTTTCGTGAATGAGTCTTTAAAAATTCCATTAAAGTTGACACATGCATTTCATTTAATTAATTAATTAATTAAATAATTAAAATTAACATTTATTAATTATTATAACTATTTTGATGAATATTTTATTTTTAATCAAACAAAGGATTTTGCAATTATATTTTATATTAATTATGAAAATAATAAATTAATCAGCAATAATGTTTCATAATTTAAAAATGAGCAATTTCATTTCGCATTTAAACTTATTGCTCCGTTTATATAACAGTGCAGTAAAAATACAGCTTAAGTTTCGAAAAAGCTTATATTAATGCTTACATTCAAACATTTTCATTAAACTTCGCCTATAGCCAGCTATTGAAAATTCAATAAAATAGCTGCTCTAATAACATTCAATATCTCTCTCGATAAATCGGAAAAAGAGCGCACGGACCATATGTTTTTTTCTTCTTGTTTTAGAAAAAAAAAGGAAGAAGAGCGCAATGCGCAGCTTCTGAAATAAAGTGCGTGCAAATGTTTGCAGGACCGCGAAAAGCTTTCGATGCGTGCGGTACTGAGCCGACCGAGTGCTCGCACATAGGCAATTCCAGCGCGTATTCGATCAATTAATACCCCATACGTGCTTTATCATTATTCCGCGGGTATTCGTTCATTGGGTTTGCTCGCGGCATTGTTGTAACAGACAAACCGCATGCGCATTACAGGCTGCGCTTCATTTTCGGCAATGCGAGCTCATATGGCCAAAGGGCTCAACAGCCTCAACCCCATTACTCATTAGAGTCGCTTTAACGTGTTGGCCAAGTTAATTATCGAGTTGCCGTGATTGAATTATCGTTGATTGTAATACTCTAAGGGGATTTTCAACATCCACGCCCACGCACTCACTCTCGAATCCCATGGTATATGCATGCTGAATAGCTATGCATCCCCTGTGTTTACGCGTGTAGATATGCGAATTTAAGCAGAACCTTAATGACTTTGTGCGCGCTTGAAATGAATCCCGTTTAAAAACTACGTTTGAAGAAAAGTAGGATGTACGTCAGCTGAGCATTTTATAACATGTGCGTTACGGACACAATAGTAAGGAGTGCACAATTAAATGTATTTATTACATATTTTTAATTCGTTAATGTATTTCGCACGTATTCAACATTAAGTCCTTCGTTTATAAAAATGTAGCTTGTTATAATTTCGTGCGATTTTGTTAATGTATTCGGTACGATACAGGCATTCGCGTTATAACAGCTGCGTGTCCGAAAATCACGGAATCGATTTTAGTGTTGAAAATTATAATTGAATTGCATGAAAATTCAATGTATGAATATGTTTATTAATCATCAAGTAAATGTAAAAATCGCATTAAAAATAATTTCTGAGTTGTAATTTTAATTTGCTACAATTTGATGAGCTTCATTGTGATTTACTCAATTCAATCAAATTATACTATTACAATGCAAATTACCAATGCAGGTATTTATTTTAAAGGAAGACTTAAATATGTTTAATTTATTTGAATACCATATTATATAACCTAAACTAGAGTTGTTTCTGTCATTAAAAATTTTGTATAATATTTTTCAAATGAAACGTCTTTTTTTAAACTGAGCTTAAATGTTTTCAATAAAGTTATATATTATAAAGTATGAATTATTTATCAAAAGTACTTCTTTGATAACTCTTGAAAAATTTTTGTTGTTAAAGGAAAATTTCAAAAATTTCTCTTTGAATAAGATATAAAATATAATAGAAGTAGATACATGCCGAGTATCGCTAAACAGCGGCTTTAATCGTTGCAACTTTTCTGTCAGGTATAGACAGGTAAGATTTTTTTCGAATTTAAATGTTATTTTACCCTCTAAACAGTCCAACCAATAGTGTACGATACATCTTTTCAATAATAAAAATATTGGGATTTTTCCTTTGTACGTTTTGTACAAACGTAATAAAACGATAGAAAAAAGTTCTACTGAATAATTTCTATGTCCGCATACACAATTACCCTGCGTACACTCGTTAATATATTCATTTTAAAACATATTCACATGTCTTTTCGCATTTTTTAGTCGGACAGTTTAAAAAGAATCTAGAAAAACTTCCTCTTGCTATATAATTCGTTCATGTCGATGAATATGCTATGAGAGATGATATAATTTTTCTTGAAACGTCCTCAAATTAATTTATCTAAACCATCTTTTATGCGTGTTTAAATTATTTGTATAATATAATTGTACATAAACGTAAATAAGGTGAGTTATATTTAAAACAATATTATATAATAAATTTCTGGCAAGAAGATTTTCTATTGTACGTCAATAATTATTATACTATAATACTTTCATCTATTTTATGCACTTTTAGGAGACTAATCCAATACTGTAACAAACTCATTTTCGATTGAAACAGCTTGAAAAGCGTGCTTTTTGTAAAAGGAAAGGAAAAGCAGGTAAGCGGGTGGAAAAAAAAGGTAGCGGAAAGATGGTCCTCACTTTAAATTTTGTAGTCCTCCACGCGTTTACGCGCAAAAAGCAGCGTAGGAGGCGCACGGAGCACACAGTGAGTATACGAAAGATAATTAGAACGTAAATAAAAGCGGATGGCTGGCAGATGTTGACGCAGTCTGACTTTTAAATCCGATGCCCGGCTATAGTGGCACAGCCACCGGTAAAGCGCTTTTCAGAGGCTACTGCGTCTGTATACCGCACGCTCGAACGTATGAGCCCGCGATGCGAGGAAAATTTCGCGCATATATAATAACGCGGTTCAGCTTTCCCGCGTATACACGCGTACGTACATTGTCGTTTAATATACGAGAAGCACGGCAGAGAGAGAGAGAGAGAGAGAGAGAGAGAGTGAGAGAGGGGGGGGGAGAAGAGTCGTGTACCAGCGACATTTTGCGGTGCGCGCATGCGAAAGCGATATAGACATAATTATCCTTACGTTAATTAATTTATCGGTGTGGGCCACATTGCCAGCGAACCGTGTGCTTTAATTGTGGCCGAGGTGGCACTTTTTGCCAGCTTTCGAGTGCCGATGCATTTATAATTGTTTGTCAGGGAGGAGAGGAGAGAGCAAGAGGGAATTCAAAGTGGTCGACACGTGAAATGTAATACGTGAAATCTGATTTTCAGATGCATGGGTGGAAGCCTGGGCAAGTGGTGCATTAATCTCGACTGGCATTATTGGAATATACCTTTAGGATAACGGACCAGCCCCGATTGTCCCTGGAAATTCATAATTGCGCTGCGCAGATATCAAATTTTATCTTTTTAGATATCCTTGTACCCACGTTCTCTTTTCTTTTCTTTTTTTCGTTCATATTACGTCATTTGCACTACTGAATTTGCTGTTCGTTTTCCGTTATCGGTTTTTTGAGTGAATTTTTTTTATTAAAATATATTACATCATACACGGAAAAAAATTTGGTATTGTAAGAGTACAGCTATATATTGAATTGATACATTACAATTTGCCGAACTGTTATAATACTATTATTGGAATTCTATTATACCAAATATGATATTGAGAAAGTACAAATATATTTGTATCCTACTAACTCGAATATCGTATTCAATGCCCCCCAATGTTGGTAATATCAGAGTACAGTTATATGTGTACTCACACAATACGACCTTTGGAGCTGTGAGAGCTCCAAGCTTGAAATCTCTCCGATGTTCAGATGTCTCTGAGCGCATATATATATATTCATAATTAAACACGGGAAGACACCATGTAAGTGTCCTAAGAAAAGGCATCGCGCATTTTCATTTCGTTGATAATAGAGAATTGATATTTACATATCAAGTATAACAATATGGATAAAATCTTTTGCATTTTTGAGATTATAAAGCATGAGTTTTAATTTTTAGTTTTAGTTTTCCTTTCGTTGATGGAGAATTGATATTTCCACAAGTAAGATAATATGAATAAAATCTTTTGAATAAGTTTGCTAAAAAATAAATTCAGTTTAAAAATATTAAAAAGCACAATTCTTTTAGCCTTGTTACCCCTTAAGTTCGAATACGCAATCCCTTTATAAAACATTTTTAAATAAATAAATAAAGATAATCTTTTAAAATGTTAAGTATTTAAAATACTAATCTTCCAGTTAATCAGTGCCATAATTTCCATGAAGATAAGTACGCTAATTCTTTCTATAAATATAATTAAAAAGAAATAGGTGTTTCTTTTTATAACTAATAATACTTAGCAATAAATATTTTAAATTTTAGATGTTTGTGTTTTCTTTGTTTATATTTTCTCTTGAGCATAGGAAAAATTTGCAATAAATTAAAAGAATAACCTTGAAAAACTGATTATCTGAAATAAAGTTATTTTGATTCCAAGCATTTGCATCTACTCGTATTAGTACAGTAACGTCTGTACTGCAGAGATTCCAGGCTTGGAACTCTGAGGGCTTCAAGGTTGGAATGTAGGAAGTACAATCTACTTTGTACTGCAGCACTACCAATCTCGACTTGTAAAAAGCATATATTTGGTACTGAACCAATACAGGGGTAGTTTGTACTTTTAGATCACCAAAGCTCGGGTTCTAACAATACCAAATTTTTTTCCGTGTATAGAGTATCTCTTTATAAACGCAATAAATTAGATGATCAAGACGTTTATTGTTTTAACAACTAGTACAAATAAATTGTTAAAAATCATATTCATAGGCCATTTATGGGAAATATTCATTAATATTATTTAATACTTATAGGTCCGGCGCGATCGTCTTCCTTCCGTTTTTGCTAACTTATGCCGTCGAATCTATTTTTTCTCCTAGCTTGGGAGAGGAAGGTTAGGCCTCGAAAATCTGGGTTATGTATTTCGCTATTAATTTATACACAATTTGATATGGTATATGAAATTGAATGGTATTAATTGATTAATCTATCGATCGATGCGAGGTCGGCATATCTATTGTTCAGCCGCGCACGACGCTATTCAGATTGTCGCTCGTCGCAAGTGCGTCTGACGATTTGCGAAGACTTGGTTGGTATAAGTAAGTCAAGTATCCTCGAGCACACTCGAACCGCTCCTCCGCGAAGCGACACTCGCGAGTATGAATACTGATCCGATAACGCATCACACAAAGGAATTCTAGCGTCGATTTCTTAAATTGCACCTTTCTTCGAATTTACTCACGCATGCAGAGACAATTATTGTCGCGTGTGAAATTGTCTCTGAAGCGAACATTTCTATTTATTGCAAAACGTATACAGACCATATACTACAAATCAATTTTTCATTCATACTAATATCTAGAAAGCCATGAGACATTATAAGTAATTTAAGTAATTGAATATATAGGCCATACATGTGCCACAGGTTTTGAAATACACGTGCGGGTTACTGGATCCACATATTCGCCTACCTTTCCAATACTCAGTGTAATTATTACTCCGACTCTGTGCATATATAATACTTTTTCCATATATGAAACAAATATCGGAAGTATAATTTGTAATATATCTTTAGAATTTGAAAAATTATGTCTACATATTTGTGATTAATCTGCGGGTAAAGATTTAAGAATACATTAAAATCAAGTATCTGGAAAAAAGGCAAAAAGAATTGCTTTTACTAGATTTTACTGTATTGCCCAGAACAAAATATGGAATAATTAACGAGATACTATATAGGTCTAACCCTCGTTAATTAATATAGAATTCGTAAATTTTTCCCTTTAAAATTTTAAATTTTTACAAAAACAATTATTTTTCACGCATTATGTTCATTTTGTATCATGAATTACATCGAGAGTCGAGTATAGGTTCCGCGTGTCCGATATACTTTCATTTAATTGCATCATATAAGAAATGCTACGTGCGAGAGGGAAAAACGCGGATGATTTTCAGTCATCGGGAGATCCGCGTTAAATCGCACGCGAATTCAAATTATTTCAGTCCCTCGCGATGTAAACACACAATCTCGTCTCGAATAATGGTACAAATGTGGCCACTAGCGCTTTCAGGTTGATCGTCATTAAAGAGACAGGGGGGGGGGGGGGTGTGACAGGGGGATAGAGAGAGGCAGAGTGAAAGCTTTAAGCTTACTCGCTATACACGCTCTCGCACACTGATTGACATTATTCACTGCAAAATCGAATCGCATCATTATTGTTAGCGAGAGAGAGAGAGAGAGAGAGAGAGAGAGAGAGAGTGAGCCGCGCGCACTACGGGCTTTCCCCTATATATAGCATCGCAGTATGTGCAAGCCGCGCGCGTACGAGCTCGCAAAGCGATCTCGATTTTAAGCTCAAACGGACTAAAAGATAAAAGATCGAGCGAACGAAATTCGGTATATATGGGCTCGCACTGCGTGCGCGTGTTCGCGTCCGACCACATTCGGCACGCCTCTACCGCTCCAACTATTGCTGATGCTGTTGCAGCGTTTCAGACTCTACGTACACACACACACACACACACACACACACACACCCATACGCGCACACTCGGCTATACTTTGACCGCGCGCGTGTAATGACGCTCGATTCAAACGGTGGATTTGTCGCATCGTCATATGTACTGTTTGTAATTCGTATGGCCCTCTGTAATTTGCAACCCAGCTCGGGCGAGTTGGCGCTCCACGCACTCTTCGGGCAGAACAGAGAGAGGGAATAATAGTAGAGGACTCGATATTTCAGCCGATTTTATATATATACGTGTACCGCTCGTCAAATGCGATGCGAGAGGCCATTTTTGAAATAGTCCGTATATATAATAACGGAGCTTTTTCACAGGCAAATGCTGCAGCAGCTGTCAGACCTATCCATATTTTGCAATCGTTATCATTATGCTGACGATTGTTTATTCGACGATATGCATTTTTGCGCTGGTATATAATATAAAAAACACTTTGTATGTCGAATGCGCTTTGGGCAGCTATCTCCCTTTTTACGCGCGTTTATGGACCGTCGATGTGTGATATTATATTGTGCGGATGAAAAATGGTTAACTCTGTACAGTTAACGTGTGTTTATGTCCTTTATCGCGTAGTATTTATTTCAATAAAATAAAGTTATATCCATGAATTTCCGTGTTAATAAATTTATAGGTGCACGAGTGTATATAAGTTTGAATATCCAAGCATGAAGCTAGTAATATACACTCGTAAAATATAAGGACTGTAGCGCGAGCATAATAAATGCATAATAAATTTAATTCATTTTGAAAGTATTACTTTTCGATAATGTGGTAATAAACGTATGGTGTGTGTAAAGCATACACGCGACGGGGATCGTATAATTCCACTTTATTATTCAGAGATTTTACGGACTAATGAAATTTTGAAAAAGCGCGTAATCTCGAGGCCCCTCTTCCCCCCTTTCCTCCATACATAAACAAAAATTCAAATTTATTACGCGTATACGATGATATACTTTTACGATTTAGCATCCTTAGAATTTTGCAAACACGCTCGGTGCATTTTAATAATTATGCAAAACGCGCTTAAAGCAAGGACCTTAAGTTTGAGAGGCTCGCGTATAAGACAGGCGCACATTGTCCCCGGGAAACAACTGCAGCAGAACCCGTAATGCGGCGGTGTCGTCTCGTTATATACCCGGATAAAATGACAATTTCGCGGCGATATTTATATATATATAAAACGAAATGCAAATAATTGCGCGCGAGCATGAAATTTCGCATCAGCTTAATCCGGTTCGTAGTTCATGACTTTTAATTTGCAGCGCGCGGCTATCGGTTTGCTTTTCTGCCTCTCTCTCTCTCTTTTCTCTCGTTTTTTCCCTCCCTCTCTGGATTTCCTTTTTTTTTTAATTTTATTCGACAGTTACAATTCCAATTCGGTTGCCAATTTAGCCCGTGCTGCTCTGGGGGAGATCCGTTCAAAAATTGTTTGAATATGCATGAGCCGCGGCATGAATAATCTGGTTTTCCGCACTCGATAAGTCGCAAGGAAAAAATATGGCTTTACCTATCGCGTGGACGTATAGCGCGAAATATTGGTACATTCGCAGCAATTTTAAGTATACCAGGATCGGGGCGGTATAACAGCTGCGGAGAAGCACCGCCGCTGCTGCTGCTGCTGCGGGGCTCCCTTTTTTTTTAAAATCTCCTTTTTCCTCGCCTTGCGGTCTCTCGCGAAGAGATTAAAATTCCCCACCAATGATGAACAAAAGAAAGAAGAGAGGAGGGTTGGAAAAGGATATAGAAAGCGTGTCGCGTCAAAGACAAAGTGTAATCTGTTACACGGAAAAGGGAATTTCTACCTCTGCAGCACTCGTATAATCTTGTTGAAGAGACAATAAAACGGTCTCAACCACAGGAACGAATATATATATATGCCTTTCAATAAAAATATTTCTCATTCTTCGCAGCTTTATACGTTTGAATTTTCACTATGCCGCGCGATAGCGAAATCTCTCGTTGAGTCGAGCGATGAATCTCTCTAAAAGAAAAAAAAAACGGCGCACCAATCCTCGTTCCAGGACGCGGCCCGCGAGCAGCTTTTCACGTTTGCAATTAGTATTGCATTTGCGTCACACGCGCGCCCGGAGATTCAAGAGCAAATGTAATTCAAACACGTATTCGCGCTACCTCCGGCAACGTCGGCACGCGGTTGCCTGATCCTCTCTCTCTCTTCCCTTTAGCCTCTTCCGCGATCTCGTCCTCCAACATGTTAGCTCTTAACCATGTCTCGTTTCGCTGTGTATATACCAGGAACGTGTTAATTTCGCGTATCTCACTTATATACACCGAAAGCCCAACTCGGCGTGAGCTCTATACGTATATATACATGTGTGTAGCGTCGAGGCTTCTAGTGAGCTTTTCCGACACGTCAAGCGCGCATTAGGGAAACCTCGAGTCCAAGTCTATCAACTTTGAGGTTCCATAATGAGTTGCTTACCAGATCTTGCATCCTTTCATTCTCAATCCGCCTCTGTTTATCAACTTGCGATATCAAAGCGATCGGAAAAGTCTACTTTTGGCATTTTGGAATATAAGGGTATTTAGCTTGCTTTATTTATTACTTTCATTAATTAATTACTTAATTTATCATTTAATTTACTATTAATTAATTAATTAAGTTAATAGACTTTACATAATCATCATATTAAAACGAATACTGAGAATGTGTTGTAATTTTATCTGAATGAATTTAACATTTCTTTATTGCCTCCTTGTTGAATAGTTTGTTTTTGTTATTCTAAAGTTGTAATGGTTTAGGCTTAAGTTTATATTTCAAAAAAGAATTTTTTTCCCCAAATGCACCATTTAAACTCAGACTTTAAGAATAAATAATTAAGTTTATCCCTAAGCTCCTTCAATCCGTACTTTTCAATGTATGCACAATCAACCTCATCACACCGCTCTTTTTCTTCTAATTCCAATTTTCTTCCCTCTACTCCGGTAATAATGTAATGTACAAAGTACACATCCCGAGAAAGTCAGAGGGTATATAGTCCCAGACTGTATACACTAATTCGCACGAGGTCGTCCCGTGAATGAAACTACTATAAGCGCGGTATCCAGCGAGGGGAAAACGTGCCACCTGCTTCATCCTCGGCGTACGGCTCACGTCGACGCTGAGAGGATATAGGATGGAAGATGTGTGCGTATCGCTTCGTCCCTTTGTCGGTGCCGTACATTATATTATAGATGCGAGGCGAAACTTTGCGAATCTCGCCACCAACGAATTTCCTTGTATGCGTAGAGCGCGGCGACGAGACTGTTACAACAGTGCTACCGAGTTCTGGTCAATGTTTTATATTTATATTAATTTTTCGTATGAAATTTCTCTCCGTTTATATGTAGGATTTATGAGCGTTGAAAGGAAAATTAAAAATTAACAGGGTGGAAAATTCAAACTATCTTCCTATGGGAAGTGGCATAGAATAGCGGTTATATGGCTTGGTATAGAAAAGTTTACTAGCACGGCTATAATTCACGGAATTCCAAAATTTTCACGAGAGTCAAATATTTAACATTTCACGCACTGCGCACGCCTGTACATATGGATCCTCATTTCGATGTATGCGCAATTTTCGTGCCGGGGATAAGTGAATAACAGCGCGTGTGCACGTCAGAATGAACTGCGAAGCACGCATCATATTTCGAAGATCGCAAATTCAGTGCGGCCGAATACAAAGTCACTGTATATACCGGATTTACTGGCAAGCGCATTCGTTTCGATGATGATTTGGAAAGCATCGATCATAACTGGGGCGCGTCAGATTTTCTGCGTCCAGGATATTTTAAAACATTTTGATATAGTGCGATTGCTATATAATCATATTCGATCAGTATAGTTAAGTTCATCTAAAGAATAATGCCATTGTTATGAATCAAAGTGTACTGCCCACAATACAAATCGAGTGGTGAGCCCGCTATATGATTAGGTTTATAACTTTTCTCTAGTTTCGATACATTTGATGCCACGTGTCTATGCATTTGGTGAAATGCTACTCATTTGTGATTGATACCTTGTCGGTAACCGATACGACCAAGATATTAGATATATATTGGCACACGGCATTATTGCTGCTTTGTATTCGTGCGTAATGCATTTTGGACGATTACTGCGCCCATATAAACTTGTATAGATTTATACGCATTTATATAACCCGTAGAATAACGTCCAAATTGAGCACGAAACTATTTCCCAAAGCGCAATATTGGAAAATACACCTCGGGAGTTGGCGTTATATTTCCAGGCCAGTTTCAGGCAGGTTATCTCAAAAGCATACATAGACAGAGAGAGAGAAAGAGAGAGAGAGAGGTAGAGAGCGGAGATACATTTCGCATGCATAATTCGTACAATACACCGCGCAGACAAATTGAACGCTGTTTAAATCTCGGAGTATAGCGCGCGGGAGTTATGTGTATAACGAAGCGTTCCCCCCTCTCCGCATTTGATCCTAGTAGTCGCATAAAAGAGAGGACTGCCATCCACCGCACACATACACACACACACACTTATACACCTATACACACAGATAAAAGACACGCAGCTATCAACCGGCCACCAGCACACAGGCGCGCAGAGCAACAGAGAGAGAGAGAGAGAGAGAGAGAGAGAGAGAGAGAGAGAGAGACGCAGATCTAACGAAATCGCAATTAGCATGAATCGCAAGGAAATAGAATCCTCGGAGAAGCTGTGCCAAGGGAGACACAAAGGTACAATGGGATAAAGGCCAGGGAGCGGAGGGCCGAGCGAGAGATCTCCATTTCAATTCCGCAATCAGCATTAGCCCCAAGGAGGGTGGTAAAGAGGGACTATAGCAATAGGGCTTGCCAGGGGCCAAAGCCACTGCGGCACTGACTAACTCACTCGCTCCCTCTCTCTCTCTCTCTCTCCCGCCTGTTCCGCACTCTCTGACACGCCTGTCCGTCGAATTCGCACAGGTAATCGGAGGGGGGGGGGGCAGGAGGCTTTGGACTCGCACAATGGACCGGACGAGCGAGGGAGGCTGCTGGTGGGGCAGGAAACGCAATGGAGATTAGAGAATTCTGAATGGTTTTGCGAGCGGCCAATTCGATGATGGTCGCAGGTTGCAAGGCTGGTGATGCTGATGCTGATGCCGCTGCTGCTGCTGCTGGTGCAGGTCGGGCGCGGGCAGAACAGCTCGGTCCAATTCTCCGCGCCGATTGTGAAACGAATGTCGCCCGTAGTTCATGTGCGCTGCCCGGGCGCTAATCACGATAGCCGAGAGAGGGAGCGACCAGTACCGCTATACATACCACCATCGCTGCCAACGTCGGTCCGCGCAACCGCGATTATTATACGCGCGTAAACAAAGGCGCCAAAGCGAATTTGTGGCCGAATATATATTCATTGTCTTGGACAATATCGCGGGACAAACGATCGATTCGAATCCACGGCCACGATGATCCGCATAGCCAGCCGCGAGGCTTTATCCTGTGCTTTATCGTGTTTCCAGAAGAGGTGTCGCGATCGAATAACCAGAACACTGCTGACGCTGTGCCTGCTGTGTTGGGTTTATGCTCTTTTTTTTTTCGTTTTTCTGGTGGTTCAGCGTTGTTTATACAAGCTGCGCGATGTGTTTTTTGCCTGCGCGGTCTGTGTGGTAAATGGATGGAGGAGGAAGTTAATTGCGTATTATCGGATGATTCCGATTAGCTGGATCTACATATACAGGCCTTGATTATGTCCCGAGATTTGATATTAATTAAGCGCCTTTATTATGAAGCGTATAGAAGCCGCGACGGCGGCGGCGGCGGAGGTATGCAGCGGGTGTCCGGTTCAATTGCGAATTATGCAAAGTTCTATAGGTAGGTGCGCAATTACCCTGCCTGAGGGGTGGTCCGAGGTGTATAAGGGATGTCCGGCTTGTATTTAATGCAGAAAATTAGCCGAGTTGCCTGCCGATTTGTTGTTTGTTCAAATTGGCCCGAGCTGCTTGCTGCTGCTGCACCGCGCTAATGCTAACAAGATCGTAGCCGATTAAGCAACCCTGATTCTTTTTTTTTTGCATAATGCGCTCGCGCCTCGTTTTCTTGGCAGCTGGGAAAATTTTGCTCGTGCGTGCATTTTTATGTAATGGCATTAGCGATAGCGTCCGTATAGAGTCTTAAATAACATCGGTAGAGGGCTAAAGCTTGTTTGCACTCGGTGCGCAGCAGTTCGCTTTCAAATTTCTATACGGACTCATATGCTCGCTGCGGTGAGAGCTATTATTTACAGCAGTTGCGCGTCTGTGTATTTAACTGCGCGGCGAATTGTTTCCGAGATTAGATCATAATTAAAGCTTCCAAACTAAATAGAGAGAGAGAGAGAGAGAGAGAGAGAGAGAGAGAGAGAGAGAGAGAGAGAGAGAGAGAGAGCTATTTTAAATCCGCATGCTTTATACATGAGCATCCATACTTGTAATTGTATCAGCTCGCGCAACTACGTCCCCTCCACGCGTAATTACCATTTTAATAATGTCTTTATTTATGTTGTTTATACTCCGCTTAAAGAGATACTTTTATTAGGAAAATTTGCATCTCGCCTCTTCGATATTACACTTTATACCCATAAATCGCCTGAGGCAGTTACGGTATCGCATGCGCGAGCTCTTCCGGATGTGAAAAGCCAACGTCAGCGATGATGTAAACCACGGGTATAATTAAGCAGGTGTCTTATATACGGTTGTGCAATCTTAAGGGGAAACTTGGAGCTACGCGCCACTACGGGATACATTAAACACTCGTTCCCATCCGTGTGTGTGCACGACGACGATGATGGGTATACATGCATCTTTTTAATACAAAGTTGTTGCGCGTCAGAGTGTGTGCGTGTGTGTGTGTGTGTGTGTGTGTGTGTGTATACACTGCGGCGGGCTCGAGGCTTAGCCTAGTTTAAATTTTTCACACCTTTTATAGGATCGGCCTTGCGGAATTGGCGTATCGAGAACTTATACCGCGGCGCATAGGGACGAGATAAAAAGTAGGAAAATCGCGAGAAAAATTACTTGTATATGCCCGCTATGGATGTTTGGAAATTTATCGCTCGCAGTTTGCGGCTATGATGCGGGGGTGAGTTGGGTGGGCTGTATAGCAGCGAGCCGCGCAGGTGTTACACCCATAAACGCATCGTTCTATTTTTACAGATGACGTCGGCTTAGTTAAGGAAAATATTTATCAGTCCTTCGTATAAACGCGCTACAGCTTCCCCCGCGTATTTCCCCAACTGTTATAGCTTGTATATACCTGGGATTCCCCAAAGGCGGAACACGCAAGGCCAAACTCGATGTTAACCCAAATTTTACCGATAAATCCAAGGCGCTCGCGCGTGGCAATATCGTTCATTACCAGGCGCAATTAAAACCGCTAAATGCAAAACAAACGCCGTGCGGTTATACGCCGGTACCAAGAACAGAAGTAGCTCGTTCCCCTCCGTATAAGCCTGCGACTGCCTCGCGCATACAGCAGAAGAAACGTCGCGCGCGAAGCTAATCGTGTCCCAAGTGAAACAAGTGTCGTGCCAGCAAGCAAAGAAAAAGAAGGGAGAGAGAGAGAGAGAGAGAGAGAGAGAGAGAGAGAGAGAGAGCAAGGAATATAGCCAAAGACTCGGGCGAGCGAGGAAAGTCATTCGCATTAAGAAGACTCGGACACGGCTAGGCGAGTCCGGATAATGGAACCGAGGGGGCAATAAAACGGCGCTCGAGACTCGAGGCAGAGTCGCGCGAACCTCTGCTACTGCTGCGCACTCCGAAGAGAAAAATCATCGATAAAATTACCATAGAAAATGGTCATCCGCCTCGGCCCGTGGATTTCTCCCTATACCCATAGCCTTCCATCCCGCATGCTCCTCCATTATGCTCGAGCTCGTCTCACCTTTGCATATACGCGCGGGAAAAGAGCTGCCGTATCCGACGCCACTCGAGCGCCACGCGGCCCGGAAAAGCTCGCGCGCTCTCGCACGAACGATCTTTTCTCCTCCTTCAATCCATATCTACATATATACGCGTATTACGTGGGGGTTGTGTGCACAGTAGCGCCGGGGATCGAGATAACACGCAAGCCCTCCTTCTCTCCTTCTCTCGTGGTGATACTTGCCTCGGCGTGATAAAGGAGTTTTCGCACCGTTGAAAAAAGAGGTACCACCATGCCAGCCGCTCCTCCTCCTCCTTTTCCCACAACTAGCGGAGATAATTAATCATGAGATTATGCGCTTTGCGAGAGATCTTCCTGCCCTGACACTATTTACATTTATTTACTGGACTCCGAGGAGGGGCTGGGGGCGGGCGGAGTATGTCTGTGGAGAGCGCATACAGCGACGACGGAGCGCCGGCTGCAGTTTCATTTTAACGCTTTTATTCGCCGCTGTTTGTTCGCGGCCTTATACTTTTCCTTTTAATAAGTGCTTTTAATCCTGCCTTTTCCGGGACACGTATTCATTACGGCTTAACTGTTGCCGCGGGGCTTGGCTAGAGGAGCAATAATTAAAAATTGCTACGCCGACGCCGCCGTTGCGCTATTCAATATTGCAGACGCTGATCTGAAGATTCTTTTTAATAGGAAGAAAATATGATAAAGTTTAATCTTGGATATCTGTGTATAAGTGCGTTCTGCGTGAGCAATGATTATTATTATATAATTATTAAATTCTAGGACGATTTTTTTCTTGAGTTGAGCAGTGATATTGTGGATTTTATCAAACAATATTGTATGCAGTTGTAACGTTTCACCTATAATCGATTTTAATGTATAAATCCACTATAATTACATTTTCATGAATGAATATCGTTGATTCATTGATTTTTCGATACTTAGAGATAAAATTCGGTTCGAACAAAAACGAGTGTATGAGCCACGTCAAAAATTCATAAAGTTACCGATGAATTTTGATCCTCTCGAGAATGATTAAGTAGCCCCGCTTCAATATATATAATTTATTTATTAACAATGTATCGATATTAACCATTAAACATATACGCCTCTCTTTACCCCTCGATCGCGATTCCAAATATTATGTATTACAAATATCTTTATTGCCTCGCTCTCTCTGTGTATATACTTAGCCCGCGTACACGCCAGGAGGGAGAGAGAGAGATAGTGCGAGAGTGGGCCGAGCCCTGCTTACGCATTCAAACTTAGCAAAGTATATCATGGCACATTTTATTCGTGGCCGTAAAGCGTTTAATGCGATCTGCATACCTGTCCCACGCGGCATAATGCGGTATATAAAAAGTCTGCCGCGGAAAGCCGGCTTTTTATTATTACAAAAGATGCATGCATTTTAATTCGTATTTTAATGTGTTGGCTTAAAAAAAAAAAAATTGCAAGAATAAGCGTGTCGTACCGTCTGGAAAAGCGCTTTACGATGTAAATTTTTACATCTTTTTTTTTTTGAGCGGAAGGAAGTCGGCATACTGAAAACTTGGGGGAAATATCACACTTATTACGGCGTTATGTGTACAATACTTTTTCGCAGGACACCATTTTTCATCGTTCTGTATCTTTTTATTTATCGAATAAAGAGCCAGAAGCTACGCTGCTCGTTTTTTTTTTACATCTTTATACTTGTCATTTTTCACATGGTATATCAGCTCTCGCGCTATCTCGGTGTAATCCAATTCACAACGATATAAGAGCGATGAACTTGCAAGAGTGAAGAAACATAATCGATGTCCTCAAGGTATAAAATTGTTATTCAACTCACGTCACTCGCTAAACAGACCTAAATTTAACCTCTTATACAAGGCTAAACATGTCAAACAAGTGCATAACACTCGACAACAAGCGCCGCAGTAGAAAGCTCCTTTTCATGCGGCCCTCAAAAAGCCTCGTTACTCAGCGGCTGCAGCCTCGGCGCATCCCTCGCACTTTCCTTTGGACGAAGCCGCGCACGCGGCGAATCCTCCTCCTACTCTCTCTCTCTCTCTTTCGCGACCCCTAGTGCACAAAAGTGCGCGTGGATTCGCTTAAATTTGATCAAAGCTCGCGCGCTTAGTTACCGCTTGCGCGAGCGCGGCGCGTTTTCAAAACACACACGCACACCGTACATTAAAGGGGATATTTCGAGCTTGCGTGTGCGTATATATATCGAGAGGGCGAAGGGGACGACACCGTGGCTAAAACTTGAAACGCATTCCGATGCGCGTCTCTAAGGCAACGTGTGTAACAGCAGCATCTTCGCGGTGAGAGAGAGAGAGAGGGAGAGAGAGAGAGAGAGAGAGAGAGAGAGAGAGAGAGAGAGAGAGAGAGAAGCGAGGCACCGCAGCTACGTTTCTCGAGTGCGCAACCTTCGATGTTACGGTATGGAAGAGATAGCTATATTTCAGCAGTATGGCTGCTCTCTCTGTCTCTGTCTCTCTCTCTCTCTCTCTCTCTGCGTGGGTCGAGGGAGATCGTCGGGAACGCTACGTTGAGCAGAAGTATAAACAAGAATTTTCATGCTTAAACAAGCGCGAATTCGTCAATCATGCGCGCGTCTTGAGCGGCCATTCGATCCTCGCTTTTCTTAGGAAATCAAGTTGCGGGTGCGCTCCTCGCAGTGATTGCTAGCGTAAGGGAAATTTGTCAGGGCAGTTGTACGAGTCTTGAAGTGTAGTCGAGTGTATCGGTGTAGACGGAGGAAAGTATTGTGTTTGTATAGAGGGAAAATTTTGAATGCTAAACTTGTTTGTCCTGACGAATATTTTGCATGTTGGGGAATTTGCGTCTTTATGAATTCTGACGGTAACAAACCAGTGGTATACACGTAATTGTGAGAAAAAACCTCTTTCTTCGGAATTTCAAATGAATTGCCGAAGTAGAAATAGAGATGTTCAAAAAGAAATATACGGCTATTGCGAACTTTTGTCAAAAAGGCTAAATATCATATTTACGTTTTTGTAACAACATAATTAAGTTAAATACTTTCAAATAAATCTAATTTGTTTTTGTTGAAATATTAACAGACAGCTTTGAAAAATGATTGTAATATGACTATTAAAAAATTCTCGATAAGTTTAATCGAAAATATAATAGAGATATAATCCAGAAGCTACATATATCGCTGTATATCTATATAACTATTTACTATTATTAATTATAAATAAGATCAAATTACACCTCAAAGATTTAAAAAGCGCAACCACTCCGCGATTCAAATAACATAGTCGAATATACATAGGAATTATTTTAGCCAAACTCCATTAAGCTATAAAAAGCTTTTTCATAAATAGTTGCAGCAATCTATTTCTGTCGATTTAACCGGAGAAATACATTTTTCAAAGCGCCACTCAAGATAGAACGTTGAACTCGTTTTACGCCTATAGTCCTGAAAAATGATCGGTTATATGCACAAGCCGGTGCGTAAAATTTCCCAAAGCACTCAAAAGTTTGTATATGCTTGATAAATTCAGAATCGATGAATCAGTGACTTTGATGTTCGTTATGAATTTCGTGTTTACGTTAAACAGTGAAGAAGAAAGAAAAGCCGCTTCAGCGGCTATACGAAATAGTCGCAACACATCCGTCTTTCGGCCTCTTAACATTCCTTCTTTTTTTCACTGTGTTTGTGTGTATGTGTGTATATACCTATGAAATATTTAGCGTCTCACTTTTGTTGAGAATTCAGTAGGCATGCGCTGCGTCCAAATATAACTCGCATTCGTTGGGAGGGGGACACATTTCGCTTCTCCTATTTCCAGCTTACGACTCTCCGGGCAATAGATAAATATACGAAGCGAAATACCGCGAAACTCATTTGGGCGTACGATCTTCTTTTTTTTTATAGCCGTGAATCATCACACCTAATTACCATAATTTCTACAGCTCACTCGTATATTTCTCGTGAAATGCTCGCTTTTAATATGAATGAATAATCTGTCCGTTGCAATTAATTTTAATTGTTTTAATAAGCGATAAATGAAAATTTAAATAGTACGCTTGTATTATTCATCAGCGTAAAATATTCAAAATATCCCTGGTAGAAAATTGACGAGTTGGACTGGTTGACGTGCGTTAATTTTTGGAGACTATTAACCGAACAATATATTTTTAAATTTTGTATATCACGAATTGCATTATTCAATTTTGAACTATGTTTCAATTATATAGTATATCGTTTTTATGCGGATCCCCAAAGTATAATAGTGAAAATTGAATACATATTTTAGCTATACACTAGCTAGAAACTCCTTAACATTTCTACCAGGGATATGCTAGATTATATTTCGAAATTTAGTGAAATTGTGAAAAATTCCGTAATAAATTTTGGAAAGAATAAATAATGGTATAACTTCTTTTCACCTAAATTGTACCAAAATTACGAAGCACTTGCATATTTATCTTGCTAATGGTCTAATATAGTTACGTATCATGCGTCGCAGTATTTTTCTTCAATTTATATTTAGGATCGACGCGAACCAACGGAGAACAGATAGCTTCGCCGGCTCGTAAAAAAAGTATTTTACAATAAACTCGATCTGTAATATTAGAAGTCAAGGACTTGTACACACAGACATTTTTACCCCGAAGCCCATATATTTATTCGCGGTAAAGTGACGAATCAGTCACAAAAAATTTAACGAGCTCGTATATAAAACTTCCGTTGGCCCAAGTATATCAACACACAGCAATCGTGCGAGGTCAGCTCATCACACACACACACACATAGACACATACGGATAGAGCGAAAGGGTGAAACATAGGTGAGGGGGGATAGAGCGGCGGGACAGATCAAAGCAAGTCAATCAATTTACGTTGGCGCCTAAGCGCGCGACTGCTTGATTTAGCGTTTCCGCGCACTCTCGACTACTCGCCTCGTCCCCCCTGCCCTTCTCTCTCTTTCTACATAAATCCAGAGCATGCGGAAATTCTTTGTCTTGTATCTCAACGGCCAAGCGCGCGCGCGTATCACAGTTCTGCAGCGTTCTTTTTGCGCGCGCAGAGAGGGAGAGAGAGAGAGCTACGAGCTTTGGCGCGCGAGAGAATCGACAAATCGCAGGAACGAGCCGCGTAACGAAAAAAAAAAGAAGAAAAAAGCGCTGACGGTTAATCAAACTAATGGCCATTTTTCTGCTCGACCGCCCCCTGTACACTGTGCATCTATATATATATAAATATATATATATACATACATATATATATACGGGAATGCTCTCGACACAACGCGGCCCGCGCGCTTCCCCCCGTCCCGAATACCACTGACTCTTCCACGCTGTTTTCCTCTCTCTCTTTCTCTCTCTTTCGCGCTTACACCTAAAACTTCCTCTTTCGCTGATTTTACCTCGGGTCGGAAGCGAGCGCGTGACGTCGTCGTGGATATACCTCCTCTCTCTCTCTCTCTCACTCTCTTTTCCTCTAGTACGCACTGCGCATGTAGAGAGCCGCGCGGGCGATGAAATTGGAAGTAGCACTTCCCTTGATTGCTAAACTCATAATCAATGCCCGGTGTGTTCGATTCGACAAAGGAAGTGAGTTGGACAAGCGCTTCTGTTGCTGTTGCTGCTGCTGCTGTAGCTGCTGTTGCTGCAGCGATGCACTTCTTTGCTATCCGCCTGAATAAAGAGTGCGCTCCAACTTTCGGAATGACTTGCTTTGGAATTTTTCCGATTTACCGAAAGTCTCGTCTTTTAGGGAAATGGGGGGGAGTTTTGTATTTTTTGGCCTAATGGGTAAAGCTTGGACTTGGAAGGTACGATTCAGCTTTCATATCAATCATTTGTATTAGCATTCCTTAAATAAGAATTGTTGCAAAATCTATGCTCTTTTTATACAGTGAATGGAGGCTAACGTGAAGTATTTGGTCGCTTAAATTCTGATGAAAGTGACTTGTCTTGTCTGAAGACTAAAAACTGGTTTAAATTAAGTCAAATTCGAGCTATAAAAGTGGCTCAATTCAATATAATTAACAGAGTGACATTCGCGTTTGCAGATATGCAAAAGAAGCATTTCGCAGAAAATGTGTGCCATTGTTCTGGTGTAAAATATATGTATAGTTTAACTGTGTATGCTAATTATATGAACAGTACACATGTATTATGTATCTTGTATATAATTTACAGTGCGTGGTTCAGTACGAGAGATTAAACCCAAAACCTGTCACTCTAGCGTAACTGATGTGCGCTTATAAATTAAACTGCATGTTTCTTGTCACAATAAAAAATAATCCAAACGCGCTCTAATGGCCATCAATAATTCACGCAGCTGAAGCTCTTTATTTTTCACACGCGCAGCGCGCCGGTTTAAACTGTTTCTTTCTTTATTCTGTACTCCAAATGTGTTACAGTATATACCGTTTGGTGTCACTAGACCATTAGAATGTAAAAAACAGTAGTGGAGGGGGACACAAAATTCCGAGGGGTTCTAGTGATTGCGAGTTCCTCAGGGGAACCAAAGAAAACACAAACCATACTGTGGTATATATGCATTAATCTCGTTTATCGTGCTTGGGAACTCTTGTTTTATATATATATATATATGATAACAAATAGAATAGTATCATGCAAATGCCAATGCTTAGTTGAATAAACGTATATCATACAGTGTAGATATTTATGTTGTTGCATAATGAAACAAATAATTTAGCTTTTATACGTTACGATTAATATTCGGGTATAATTTAAATAAAAACGTGTATAATTACTAAACTGTATGCGTATAATATTTTATATTTCGCAGTGCGGCTAGAATAATTTAGTGCAGCAGCTTAATAATGCAATAGTATATTTTAGTTAATCTATTCATAACAATAGCACGCGCTATACCATTCCTATATCCATTATAAAATTAAATTCTCAAAACATAAAATCATTATTAAATATCCAGGAGAATAAAATTAAAAATTAAATTTCCGACATAGCTCAAATTTCCGCCTTTTCCCTCCTTAAGCCTCTACCCTTAGCCACCCTTTACTCCCCCTCGTATACGTCAAATCTGTATCTCCAGTCCTCTCACACCTCGCAACGCGAGAACCGCAGTCTCCCTCTGCCCCTCGAGCGAACTTAGCTATATACAGTATCATCGGCATCGACACCACGCAGCTCGCATACCTGATTCGGCCTCTCTCGCTTGGCGCTATCCCCACTCGCCAATAATACAAAGAAAAAGAAGCAGCCGCGAAAAAAAAACAAGCAGCGCCAGCAGTATCGCAACAACAATAACAAGAGGAGGAAGAGGAGAAGAAGAAGGAGAAGAAGAAACGTCAAAGTGCAGTAATGGCTCACCTTTGTTCTGGCTGTCGAAGCCGGTCCTGCCACCAGACGCAGAAGCAGCAGCAGCAGCTCTTCCGGCCCCTTCGCGGTACCAGCCCGTCAGTCCTGTCAGCAGACCCAAGAGAAATACAAACCGCGACGTGCGCCGCATTTTCTCCTTTGTACGCGCTGCGGCTGCCTCTATATATATGTGTGTGTGTGGGTGTGTGGGTGTCTGTGTGTATCAGACGAACGCACACCTTGTGTATACAACTAAACAGAGAGAAAGAGAGAGGCGCAGAGAGGTCAGGTGTCGGATGAGTCGATACGTGGAGCAGCGGGAGGCCAGGAGCTGCTACCGCCTGGGTACGCGACCCGACCGCCAACTACACGACGACGAATCGGCCGCGATCCGCACGATCGCCCTGCCGACATCGAGAACAGCACCCGACTGTATATATCGCCAACTCTCTCCTCTACTCGCTCTCTCTCTCTCTCTCGTGTTCACTCGTTCACTATCTTTGCGCGGCCCTTTTATTCCGCTCACTTTCACCCCGCGTGTGCGGCACAGTGTTTCGCCTCACCCCCGTTCCCCCTCTTCTAATGAGTGTCCTGAGCGCGCGATCAAAGGGGGTTAGCCGGTGTGGCTATGCAGGACGCACGACAAACAGCGATTACACGCTCGATAAGCTCTCTCTCTCCACTGCTCTGCTCTGCTCTCTGCTATACCGGATCGCACGCTACTTGTACACTCGTGCTCTCGTGTAATATATAACTGCAGCGACGCGGCCTTTACGATTATTCGAATAAAAGAACTGTAGAGGAGTGTGGAACTACGTCGGCTTCACTCTGCACGTGACGCGTGGACTGCGCGTTCCTCGATCCTCTTTGAACGATGATGCATGCACTTCCTCCCCCATCGGTGCAGTCGCGCGCTAAAAGCTATACAGCCTCGAGGCTGATGCACAAGTGTCTATGCGTGTATCGGTCAACGCGGTCGTATCGCCAACTCAACATTCATCAAGCAACGAACGACACGACGGAGGGAGCAAAAAAAATATCGCACGCCGCCTCGTTGAAACGCTCGCGTGTTTTTTGCCTCACCTCTCGTACATACACACGCGCACGCCAACGACCACTGCAGGCAGCAGCGACACACTTTGCTCCGGTTGGTCCGGTGCTGATGGCGGTGCTCTTTTGACGGGAAGAGAGCGTGTGTCGCTTTGATTTTCACCACCGAGCCTATAGTGCGCCGGTGGATCAGGCTTGAACGCCGGGGGTATGCGTGGCGAGACCGCAGCGGTGGTCACCAGTCTCTATCGCCTATATACGGTATATGCACACACAACGATCGGCTTCTGTATATGCGCTGCACACATAAGCGGCGGCCGTAGCTTCCGATGCGCGTCCTCGATAAATGCGACGGGATATCGCGTTTATATACCTATAACGCTGAGAGAAATTCGAGCCGATGCTGCTGGTGCACCGGTACACGCGCACTCCTCATGAATGCGACCTGTCGTCGTGTCGTTCCTGAAATCGAGCGTTTTTCCAAAGAAGAAATCAACGCGCGCGCGTGTGCATCTGTGACGTGATTCGCTCTCACTCTCTCTCTCTCTTCTTCTTCTTCTTTTTTGTTTTCGTTCAACCCGCACAGTCGTTTTTCTGGATTTCGACACCGCTGCTGCTCTGCGCTGTATACACCCCTTTGCGCGCCTCCTCCTCTCTTCGTTATCCTTTTGAGAGCCGCAGGCGATTCTTGTTATACAGACGCGCGTGTGTATATAGTGCGCCTTTGCGTATGTGTGTGTGTGTGTACCAACACCCAGCCGGTCGTTATTACGCGGTACGGCGCGTCATCCAACCCATATACATATCTCTGGCTCTCTGTCTCTCTCTCGCTGCCGCTCTCTTTTTGATTGCCAAACAAGCCGGCTGCTGTGTGCTGCCGCTGTTGCCGGCGCCGCTGACTTTTTTTCTGTGCCGCCGCGATTTCGGACCTCCCACGCACATGAAATGCCGAAGAGCCGCGTTGGTTTCTCTCTCGCTCTCTTTTGTCCCTTGCCGGTATAACTCTGAAGTTTCGCGTTTGCTCGTTTGCCTAGGGTTCTCTGTCCTTCCTTTTTTCTTTTTCTATTTCGCCTCTTTTCCAACCCTCCGCGTGTGCCTCTTGTTTTTGCGCGCGAAGCCGCGCGGCTAGAGCTTTTTGTCGAGTCCTCTCTGTCCTTCCCACGTATTCGGGTACTCCAACCTCCTCTCTCTCCCTCTCTTTTTCTCTTGCTCTTTCTCACTCTGACCGGCGCTCACGACGAGAGAGACTCGGGACTTGTAATCCCGCTGATGACACCAGCATATACATATATATCTATCACTCCAAAATATAAGCGCACAGTTTTCACCGAAAACAGAAGGAAAAAATGGAACACCTCTTGGCAACACTGCACACTAGTCGTCCCTATATCGTATATCGAATAATACGCGATTATCAAGTCACCTTAAGCTCATATCTTCCATTCCTGCGCACTTTAACGAAGCACCGCGAATCCCAACATAAGAGGGTCTAATTCACTGTCATTTTTCTTTTCTATTGTTGCGCCGCCTAACAACACTCTTTGCACGCACGTATATAAAACACTCGTATGCATGTATATATAGATATACCGGCGCACACTTGCAGCTGTCACACGTTGCCGCGCGCATACAAAGAGAGAGAGAGAAAGAAGAAAAGTGCGAGAGAAGACAGAACGAGCTTTTATTTGCCGGGGAGCGAATTCTCTACTCGTCGTGTAGCACAACTTTCGTGTCCCGACAGAGTATCCGCGCAGCAAATCCCCACGTGCACACGCGGCTCTGTGTACAGCAAGAGAGTAGAGACGAGGTGTTTCTCGTGGCTGGGGCGCAAAGTTTTCCGGAGCGCGCGCGCGCGCCACGGAGATAAAGTCGACGATGAATCACGCGCTTGCCTCTACGGCGGAAATAAAAACGTCAGAGTTTTCAGCCGCGGTGAGGGCGGAAGCTACAGCAACAGCACCGGCACCACCGACACTCCTCGCCTGGCATTAGCGCCAAGTATAAATAAGTAGGCTCAGGAGCCGCGCTCTCCTCTCTTTCTCTCCCGGCTTCTCTGTGCGCACTACTATACACGGCACGTCGTATGTACGGCCGAGAGATACACGCCGGCGCGAGTTCTAGCGACAAACTAACTAAAAGCCCCA
The DNA here is from genome assembly GCA_900490015.1 of Megastigmus stigmatizans. Taxonomy (NCBI): domain Eukaryota; kingdom Metazoa; phylum Arthropoda; class Insecta; order Hymenoptera; family Megastigmidae; genus Megastigmus; species Megastigmus stigmatizans. Next base: position 35,583 of record UELV01156842.1, read on the forward strand.
AAACGCGAAAGATACGCGCTCCGCTACGAGTTTTCGTCCCCACTATTAGTGCGTAAGTTAAACGCGTGCTGCTGCTGCTCACACACACACACACGTACACACATGCGCGCGCGTGCGTCTGCACCGCCTACACTATATAGACACACGCATAGATGCACACAGGCATACTGACGTCGAGAGAAGGGAAAGAGTTTGAAAATACACGCACGCAGCCCACTTATTCTATATATCTCGATCTCGCGCGGCGCTTTGCCATAGTCGTCGTCGTGACCCTTCTCCCACTCCGATGCCTCGCTTAACTTCTTCGCTCGTTCTCCTACTCTCTCTCTCTCTCTCTCTCGAGAGAGAGAGAGAGAGAGAGAGAGCTATACGCATATAACACTCGTCATTCTCGCTTTTTTTTTCATTCCCGTCCCCTTGGCTCTTTATACCCCTCCGCGAGCCTCCCCTCCCTTTACCCTATACCAATGGCTATTTCTCGCCCATGCGGACGCGCAGGCGGGCCTATATATACTTATACGTGTTCACGTGCGCAGATGTATTTGGAAAGCTAGGCAGCGGTACGCGTGAGGTGAACCGTAACGGGTCAACTGATTTTCAACAGATAGAACGCTAGACTTTTTATTATCACTCGATCTGGGATACTGCATTAACGTATCTATACTGATGAATTAATGAAGAGTGTGTTAGATGTATATCGCTGATGCACTCAGCTACTTCGATAATTAGTAATTACTGTAACAGCTTTGAGAGATTGACAGAGTAACATTTATACAAGTGTTATGTCAAAACGCACTATTTTTTTTTTTTTTTTTTATTAAAAATAAGTTAACTTTATGAAATTGCAAAGAAAGTGAATTTTTATAGTACAGGGCTAATTTGTTAAATTACAACTTTGTACAAAACTTGTTTGTTTGTTATAAAAAAAAATGAATAAGGTACTCATTTTTCGGCTCAATAAAATCGTAAAACATTTAAGTACAAAAGGAAATGAGTAAGGGTGCTCATATAATGTGCTTTGTAGGTTTGACGCCTTAATTATGTTCTAATTATAGGCTCTAGTATATAGATTTTTTATGTGGCAATCTACAGCGGAAGCAGTATATTATACAAAGGCAAAGGGAAATGTAAACATGTGAAATCTGCACTTTAAAACATAATTATGATACAATTGCGACACGTCATTTATAATAAAATTTGTATACTATTTCAATTGATCTCCTTGGTAAATTATAATTCAACGATGCTGAGAACGTATATGGTTATTGTAATATTTGGCATAATAAAAAATTATCTTTACGAGACAATCACCAAGCGCAATGTTTTATATTTATTCTGCAGTTATTTAACTAAAAAGATTGCAGATGTTTTTATGGGTGCACCAAGTTGATGACGTTAAAACTTGACATTGAATTACTCAATAATGTTTACTTCTATACAGTAAGAATAAACATAAATAATACACATTCGTTTCTTTTAATATCATTTATCCTACAATACATGCTAATTTGTCTGTTACAAAAAAAAAGATCAGTAAGACATTAAACCTGATATGAATTTAATACAATGGAAAAAAAGAAGCGAAATATACAGGCCATCGCACTAAAATCTTTCCCGCTTACGCCGTCAAAATTATTAAACACAATATTGACAAATTCCCTTTGCTCCGACGCTCAATTTACCCCTTGTACCTCTCCTCACACGCGCGCGACGCGTATCATGCAATGAGCGCTGCAACTGGCGGCGCGTCGCCTGTATATTCATGAGGGGTGGAGGAGAACGAGCGAGATAGAGAGAGAAAGAGAGACAAGCAGCCCGTCAGAGGGGTGCCTCGGAAAAAAGGAAAAATGCTTTCGGCGTATCATCGCATCGCTCCGCCGCTTACATATATGTATATGCACGCGATATCGATATACAGTTATAAGGGGGAAGACGCGATAGCTTATTCGAGACGGGGGGTGGAGGTTTGGTGGGTTGCACGCTGGAGTAGTCGTAGCAGAGAGTCGAATCAACGAAATCACTCTTGGGCGTGTATATACATATATGTATGTGTGTGTGTGTATCTCGCTCTCGCTCTGCATTATACGAGCGCGTGTATGCGTGCATATAAGCGGAAAGGGTGTGCATGGGGGTGGGAAAGAGTGAGTTGGTCGATGTCGTCGTCTGCATCTTGAGCGACGGGAAAAGTTTCAGCTGCAAGGCGTATAGAGCGAGACATTGGGGGTGGGAGGGGGAGAGGTGGGACGGGGAATTTCGACGTTTTTCGATTTGCCACGGCTTGACGCCGTACGAGCGACTCCTAAAAGAATTTTTCCCGTCCTCGGGTATGTAGCGACCCCCACTCCCCCCTAACCCCCCGCGCGTTCGCTCGTCCCAGCACCAGCAACTGCATCGTTTTCTCTATCTCTTTTTCACTCTCTTTCTTCCTTTCCTACTGTCATTTCGTCTCTATCTGTATGTCTGTCGCGTGTTCCCTTGAATCTGCACTCGCATCCGCGAGCGCGCTCTAAGTCCTTGTTGTTTTGCCTCTCTTGCTTTCTCGGTCGAACTTTGTTCCCTTCTCTCTCTCCTCTCTCTCTCTCTCTCTCTCTCTCTCTCTCACTCTTTTTGTCTTCTCATGAATGCTTTTTCGAAATGGATCTGATAGTGAGTACTTATTTAGTCTTAATGTATTCCAACTGTCTCAATTTTATTAAAGAACTCTGGTAAATCAATTGGATATTATTAATTTTCCAATATAAATAATACGTATATGTATTAATTTAGATTTATATTAATGTTTAACCCTTAAATGAATCGACGATTCAATATCAACCTATTGTGTTTTTTTTTACTTTAGTCAAATAAACAAAGGCTCTTATGGAATATTCATCAATGAATGTCGGTGCGAATTTAATATTTTAACGTTCAATTGCTCAACCTGAATATTAAAAGGATTTTTTAACCCTGTCAATTAGAGTGCATTAATTGTATTTTATTGTTCTCATATATTAAACATTGATTCACATAATTAAATTATGTATTTCCATTTTAATATGTCCGTAAATATTAGATTCTTACAGATTAATAATTCACATTTCCATACATTAAAATTTTTATTTAACGAGGAATAATGGCCGGGTGAAAAGCCGGGTGAAAATTCAGAGACAATATTACGAGAATATGGTAAACACAGCAAGGGAAATATTAAAATAAATGCGTGGTTTAACTTTTAAAATCCTGAAATCTATTTTATTCTCTATAAATATCTATTAATATTTGTCACTACCTTAAAAATAAGTGATTAAAATCCCAAAAATGAACACATTATTTTTAAATCTGAAACATTCATTGTTATTTACACATATTTCTGAATAATGAACAAGAAATTAAAAAAACTTTCAATTCAACATATTTCGACAGCAATCTTGTACTATAGTTTCACCGCGTTAATTAAAAGACGAGGAGACACACGAAAGCTTCCCATCAACGAATCAGCTAAAGCATCATATCATCTCCCCGTTATCGCAACGAAAGCAAAAGTCGATTATCCTCTAATACAAACGAGCTCGGATACTCATCGCTCCTCTCTCTCTCTCTCTCTCTCTCTCTATCTCTCTTATCGCCAAACTTGACAAACCAATAGCGCGGATGGGCGGCCGTATAACGCTAGTTGGCAATTCCAAGCCAGGCAAAGACTTAACGAAGGATTAGAACCGCGACGTGCAGCCCGCGGCGAGAGGCACACACACACACACACACACACACA
>UELV01156844.1:0-23337 GCA_900490015.1 Megastigmus stigmatizans
AGAGAGAGAGAGAGAGAGGGAAAGAGAAAGAGAGCTCCGTTGGCTCGGACTGCCTGGAGACCGCTCGGACACTGCTCGGAGCGCAGCTGGAGCTGAGCGAGGCCGAGCTGATTTGCGCGCCTGTCGCGGCGAGGCTCGTCCGGCTCGCTGACGTCTCCCGTGTGCGGCGGTGACCGGCTTCCGAGCGCCTCTCCCGAGCGACTATCCCGAGCGAGAAATTTAGCCGGTGGCAGTTTCGCGGCTCGTCGATCTCCCCCTCGGCTTCATAAAAGTGTCGCGTAAGATCCTCCATCGCGTGCGGAGGCTCGATTTACGGTGCAGCCCGATCCCCGCTTCACGTGCAACTCCGCGATAATTGCCACGCTATACGTCGTTATTCGCTGGTGCAGCCGCCGCTGGAAGACGCCGCTCGAGTGCCCAGAGCGCGTGAAATATTTGGTTCCAAGTGCAGGCGCGTGCTCATTTTAGCCCTGCGACGCGCGATAGAGCGACTGTGCGCCGAGGTCGCGAACGCCTGGAAATTATGGCCACGCTGATTGTAAACGATGCCCCGTCAAAAGATGCTCATCTGTGATTTTATGGCGAAAAAATGCAGGTTGAGTGCACTTCTAGTGTTGGCTGCTGCAGCGACCTTGTCAATTAAGCCTACTCGATATAGGCGTTATCAGTGGTAGAATTCGTTCGGTAGATTTGATCTGATGAAATCGTAACGATTCAGACTTTTATCGAGAATAAATAGTACAACTGGATTATTACCGTGTGTTAGTTTTTTTAATTTATGGAATTTTAATCTCTGAAGAAAAATTAATTTATGCAGCTTATTTCAATCCAGAATTACAAATAGTTGGACTTATTTACATACATGGTTTATAAGTTTACATTATAATTTTTTTTTACAATCGAATCGAATATGTGACAGGCAATGGATGATGGTTCGTGTAGTATTACATAAGATGCGATAGTGGCAGAGTATACTGTTTGAATTTTATGGAGTTTTTGTATCATTGTATCACTACGTTAGGTATTGTATATATGTATATAAGACATTGCCAGAGTATGTGATCAAGGTCTTGTAAATTATTACCACACTTACACGATGTATCGTTTTTTATTTTGATTAGATTCAGAGAAGCATTTAAACTGTAATAACCAGATCTACATCTGTTTATTGGGACAATGGTTTCTCTGGGTAAGTTTTTATTTTTAAACCTCGGTTTCGCATTCGGCTACGGTATGCATGTGGAGTTTTTCTTATTTTGTCTTTAAAACGATATATGTTTTCGTCTTGTGTTCGATGAGATTTTATACAGATAGCAGTTGACAAAGAGTGTTCTTTATTTAATTCTCTATTGAACCGTAAGTTTTTTTTTTCGCGTCCCTGCATTTTTTATATACTATATTTTTGACAAATAATAATCAAAACGTGCTATAAGACCAGGCGTCCCCATAAGAGCCTATGTTAAAAGTTCAGATTTTAAAATTTGTTTTCTCGAAAAAAAACTTCTGATAACTCTAAAGAATTAAATTAATCATCTTTTATTACGATCTCTGCATTTAGGTGTGACCATAGAACATCCTTATTTTGACGAAACGGGCCTCAACTCATATTTTCGATCAAAGAATATGTCTTTGCAGTAAAGTTTCATCATAGTCAGTTTCACGGAAGCATTGGCCTCCTCTTGTTAAATTCGCAACTCGATCGTATAGTCAGAAAACTCTGAGACGATTGGTGGAAGTGCAAAGAGTAGAAAAGCGCACTTGAAACGAAAGCTGCAGTTGGGGTTGGAGAAAGAAAGAGCCGTGCAGAGTCGATCGAGCGAGCCGCCAGCAGATTGGCACGTCAAGCCGTCGTCAGCTCCTCTCGACTCTCAAGGGCTTTGGCAGCTGCTGCAGCAGCGCAGATAGCGCGCATAGGAGCTCGGCCGCGAGGATCGCCTATGGGTCATAGGTGTAGTCGGTCATAAAGTCGGTGTCGGGGGGTGGGGGATGGGGGGCGGGCCTTGGTTCAACCACCGCGTGTAGCAGCAGCAACAGCAGCAACAGCATCAGCAACAGGGCAGGCATAAAGTCGCAGCCTTTGGTGTCAGAGAAGCGCTTTAGTCAGGGTTAATGGCTGCGGTGCTTGGGCCGAGCGCTTCAGCCTCGTTAATCATGCTCGCATCAGAGGTGCGAGAGCTCCACTCGCTAGAGTTATCCCCGAGCGCGTGATAGGCAGATAAGTGGATGCGTGCAGTGCAGCGCGCGCGGACTCAACCAGGTAGACTGTATTCTCTCTCTCTCTCTCTCTCTCTCTCTCTCTCTCTCTCGATACCCATTTCTTGCTATAGTTGCTAGCCCGTTGGCTGCGCATGTGCACATGCAAATCATAGCGAGACGCTATAGTACATGTAGTACAGCGACCGTTATATGCGCGCACTCGAGTGCTCGAGTTGGGTATATATAGGGAGGGACGTCGCCGAGTGGCGGAAAACCTTTCGACGCACAATCTTTTCTCATCTCCACCGTATATAATATTCTCTCTCTCTTTTTCCTTGCCGCTCGTAATTCTTTAGCTTCTTTTAAACTGGCTCTCCCGCACGCGGGCGTCCTTTCTTTTAGCCTCGCAGCTCGTTTCTTTCCTTCTCCTCTCTCTTTCTTCGCCCGCGCAGCTCTCTCTCTCTCTCTCTCTCTCTCTCTCTCTCTTTTTTCTTTCAGCTGGCGGCTCTGCACCTCTACGCTGCAGTTTTCAGCTCTCGGCTCGCAGCTCGTATATACCCTACTTCATCCCCTCTTTGTTCCCGCTCGGCGCTATCTCGCGTTTATCCATCCGTTCGTCATTAACTTTACACTATCTCGCCGGGGCATCTTTATGCTGCCGGTTTAGGCGAAGCGTGTATCCCCCGCTCGCCTATATACAAGTATAATATGCTTGCTTTACTTTTTTTTTTCCGCCGACTCGCAGCTCTCGTCAACGGCTCCGCACCACGCACGGCCATAGCGCCGCTCCCACTGTATATATACACCTATATACACCTATACCTACTATATACCATACTGTAAATGAAGACGCGAGAATGCGCGCGATGCGTGCATAGCTGCGCGGCTGTCTACCTTCCTTCCATCCTGATGCGGTCTGCAGGCTTTTTGAGCGACACCATCGACTCGCGCGCCGTCTACCAACTATCTTGGCTTGTTTATACGCGCTTTCAAGTGCTTTCAAGGCTGATTCGTAGAGCTTGATCGCCCTCTAGATACCGCATTCTTTCATTCAATCCTCATAGCTATAAAAACTTTTTTTACACCTAGCGCACATTTCATATTTGCGTATTGAATTGAATATATACATACCTACAATACAAATGCATCTATTGCTCTTCCACCAGCTGACAATATTTTGAAAAAGATTGTTAAAAATGGGAGTATCAAGGTATGATTAAAATATCAAAAATTAGATATTGCAAGCAAAAATATAACATTATACAATACAAAGAATATCTGTATTAGTGTAGAGACAGTCAGCAGTCAATAAAGATTTTTTTCCAGAAATACAAATGCGACTTTGCTAAAAGAATTTCATTTGATGTAGAATTATTTTTTCGAAAGTTTAATATGGTTTTCTACATGCATCTATTCCACATTTTAGCGATTGTCCCATGAAGATTTGCTTGATTGCATGTTCATTCGCTAGTGTTTCCCTATAATTTATTACTAATTTCGCTGCTTAAATTTCTTTCTTGCAAATAAAAGAATATTTTTTTTACCGTATTTAAAATTTTGAAGAAACATTGAAGAAGAACTTTTTCAACATTTTTTTTTTAAATTATACTGATATAATATGCGTAAAGGAACGAAATTGTAAAAATAAAAAATTTGGCTATGGGAACTAAATTACTAATATACTTTGGCAATGTATGGAAATCATATTAGCCAAACTATTGCCAATATTTTTTTGACATGTTGCGCCAAGGAGCATCTACTGACATACTTCCAATATATCATACTTAGTTCTCATAGGAATCATTCCTGCCCGAGCTTTTTGTTATAGCACATCGAAGACCTTCATTCATGTATCACGATGTAAATTTTCGGAAGAAATAGGTGATAGAGGTGCAGTTGAGGTAACGGTAAAAGGGAACCGGAGCTGGGAAGGGAAAATAATTCCGCGCATGGAGAATGAGTCGCCATTTTATATAAGATGCTCGCATATATATAAATATGCGGCTTGTATACATGTATATATAGAGATCGTAAGATCGCATCAGGCGCAGGCAGGCAAGTTGGTACTTTTATTGCGCGCGTTCACGAAATTATTATGTCCCCACTGCCGCGTCGATCCCCCAATCGTAGGGCAGCTCGGGGCCGGGCGATGCGCGCCGTTGGTTGGTCGCCGATCGGGCGAATAAGTTGAACCGCATGGCCGCCGTCGGTGGCGCTCGTAAACGCATTTTCGTTCGAGAGCTACACATTCGCCGTTCGGCACTTGCTCCCCTGGCGCACACCGGCACGCGCCTATATATATACCGATGAGCCTACATATAAAACTGATGCTGCTCCGGTGCGTATATGTGTGTGCAGCGCTCGGGGGACGTACCTCACGTGCCTGCAATGTACACAGGCTGGCACTACTGCGACTGCGGGCTCGCTTATATAGCGCTCTCCTTCCGCGCAGGCCAGAGAGAGCAAAAGAGCCGATGCAGGGGGAAGCGGAGCCGCGCTCGCCAAAAGTTTACGTGAGCTGGCGCAAGATGCAATATGCATTTTTTGCGATAACATTTGGAGCAAATTTAAAATAATGATCGTTTTTTTTTCGGAATTCCGGCCGTATCAGCGGTTGCCTGTATACGGGAGGAGAAGTCGGGAGATAAAAGGAGCGAGCTGGGCTACTTTCTCCCTCATCTTCTTTCCTGCCTTGACTGCGATGCTGTTGCTGCTGTAACTTAAGAGAGAGAAAGAGAGGGATGGATTGATAGATAGATAGATAGTTTATCTCAACGCAGGACTCATAGTTCTTATGTAGTCTAGGCTACTACAACAAATATACATAAATTTCAGTTCAAGTAGAACGCACGGCCTGTCGGAAAAATTGCATCTTTTTACATTCATAATCGTAAACGTAAATAAATGCGGAAAATAAAATAATCCGCATAAAATAAAATAAAAACAAAAGCCTATAGAAGCAGTGACTTTAAAAATCACACTAAATAATAAATGCATTATATGCATAGCCTGAAAATTTTTTACGTCACCAATGGACGTGTCTTTAAAGGTTTCTCCAGCATAGCATGCATATACATATAAGTATATAACAGCTCGCACAATAAAATATAGTTGCTTAAACAAATAACGGATAAACCATAAACTCAACATTCAACGCTCTTAGAAATTGAAATTTTTAACAAGATTAACGAGTCCGCACGCGCTTAGAATTTTGGTGAGCAGTAGTAGTTAGCGGTTCATATTGCCATCAATTTATATAAAGTGCATTATTTTATATTTGCCGAATTGTATCGAGCTATGACTTAAGTTTTTTGTGCATTCAATGCTCACTCCACTTTTAGAGTATTCTTACCACATAATCCCATCCCTATATATAAGCTACAGAAGTAATCAGCATAAGGGTTGCGCGAGCGATTTGGCAAGTTACAAGTTAAGGCTGTGTAACACAGCATCACTACATATTTTTAAGCGATTAAGGGTTGCGAAATTTCTGCTTTTTAGAGAGAGAAAAGAGGAGTGCCGACAAGAACGAGACGAGACGGTGGAGATAATGAGATCATGCCTAACCGAAAATTGTCGGCCGTCTTATTTTATTGAACGACGCGAGGAGCAAGTTCCCGACATATTAGTGGAAGCTTGTATACACTCCTACCGGTGCAATGCATCGATCCGAATATATAACTTGTACTCGACGCATCGGTGCTCACAAATCTGGATTATCGATGAGATGAATAAATTACCGCACGAAAAGAACGCGTCTGCAGCAGCGGTTACGATGGCTATCGAGGAGACATTCAGCGATCGGCACCGGATGATCGTCTTTCTCAAAACTCGGTAGGACAAGAAAAGCCGTGGCACGAGGCACGAATCCTATATAATAGTCGTCGAGGGTCATGGGCGGATAAACATTCGATCTATATAATTTTTACGGCTTTTTGCTGAAAGTCCGCGGGGAGAAAAGGAGTTGAGCTCCGATGAAGAGTATAGCCGGGAAAAATGTATATATCTGTCGAATCGATCGGAAAGACGGAGCGTCCGCGCATAGCGGCGATGAGAAAAAGTTGCCGGCCGCGGAGCAGCGAAGTAGGGGGCGCGAAAAAATGGCCGGTGTAAAAAGGAGAGTTGAGAGCGAGTACATTTCTGGAAAGGGAGGGAGCTGGTGTGGCTGGCAGAGTAGGAGGCAGAGGGGGAGCCGACTGCCGAGGTGCAGGGGAGAGGAAGGAAGGCACGAAAATAACAGGGTAAAGGGCTCGCTGCGGGTCGAGCGCAGCGAGCAGCGAAAATGAGCCTGCGCGCTGCAGAAATTTGTCGCATCCTCCCAGGCGTAAATATATATATATAGTTTCGCACCGAGCTCGGAATCTTGCGGCTGCATGCGCAGTCTCGCCGGTCTTCTCGCGGCACTCGGCCGGCAGCTATTTCTCCCAGGGCCGCATAAGTATAACTGCGCCAACTAGCTGCGAGAGAATATTCGTAGTCGCTCGAGCGTGGCGTAATCGCTTTCCTCCGAATAGCTTCTTTCGTCGTCCTCTTCCTCATCATCGCTCGGCTGTAAGCGCCTTCCTTTCTCCCCTCTTCGCTCCTCAGTCCTCTCTTCGGTCCTCTCCCCAGGCTGTCGTCGTTCCGACAGCTCCTCCGCTGCAGAAAGCACTAACCTCCCCTCCCCTAACCCCTTCCATTATGCTTGACGCACGATTATTACGTGCCGTCGTTTGCCGCGATTTTCGAGAAAATGACGGCAGCCAGAGAGAGAGAGAGAGAGAGAGAGAGAGAGAGAGAGAGAGGGAGAGTGAGAGAGCAAGAGAGAAGCCACTGCCGTAATATAGCAAAGCTAATTGTACTCGTTACTCGCGACCCTGCGATATATCGGCATCGAGGCGAGCTATGCCGCTAATACGAGCGAAATTGGCCCTGATGGGAAAGCGCTCCGTAAGCCCCAACTTCTGCCTGCACGGACTTAAATTAATTATTTTTCGACTTGCTTTCATTGCTCGCCTGGGCATGATTATAATCTGAAAATTGTCGTAAACTGAACTTGTAGGAAATCTTGGCGCAATTCATCTTCCAATGGGGCAGCTTTAATAGTGCTTGTATATATACCATTTTCACATAATATACCAGATCGCCCGCGACTGGCAGATTAGTCTTATTAGTAACAGCATTTTATATATGATAAAATAATCCTATACGCGTTATACAAACTATTTTATTTATGGAATTATAAATAACGATTTTGGATCGAATAGTTACTAATATATAGCCTACGGATCTCTCTATAGTTCTTGATGACAAGAATAATCGTCCTGGATGCAACACGATAAAGTAGATACGACAAAAGCTCCGGTCAGTAGTAACAGCGGTACAGTAGTAAGACAGCTTTGGGGAGGAGCTGCATAGGAATGCAATTGCGCAATCACGGCTGCCTCGTGTGAAACAGTATAAGAAAGAACGGATCGAGACTGCTGCACACACGCCTGGCATCCGTCGATCCACGTTTGTCCAACTCGCGGCTCTCCCACTGCCCCCTTTGTTAGAGCCGACGCGGGTGCAGCTCCTATTAGGACGGCTGTCTGCGCAGGGGCAGCCGCGGAATAATCTCCCGGCTCGATGCGCAGGCGCGCGGCGTATAAAGGCACTGGTATAGGGAAGGCCAAGCCGCCGCCGAGCGACCGACCGACCGACCGAGGGGCACAGCAGCGTATTATTAAGGCGACCAACCGGTGTGACGCTCCGCTGGGAGGCTGGGAGCCAATGGACTCGGGCCATTTCGCAGTTCAACTCCCTCCGAATTTCCGAGCTGTGCAAGCGCTTTCGCCGAGTAGCCGAGTTGTGCTTTCCGCGGACGGGGCAGCTGGCTCCTGATTCGCGGAACGCTTGCCGCCTGCGCGACCCGTTCCCGGAACCGAGAATCGAGCCGCCGCCGCCACTTCGTCGAAGGAGCGAGCTCGATAAAAAATTGTCCCTGCAGCCGAGGGACAGAGTGCAGAGGGTTGCCGCGAGTGGGAGCGGGTAACTCCGTCGCTGCTCATGTTGTTACTGCTGCTGCTGTTGCTGCTGCTTCTGCTGCTGCATAGCGAAGAAAATATGCTCGACGCAAGCGGGCCGCAATAAAAGTCCTCCTTTTCGTGGAATCGCGGCCAAAGTCGCGGTAAAGGTGAGCAAAGCATCCGTTTTACCGCGAGTTCCAATCACGAGTCTAATTGCGGCTTGGCCTGTAGAGAAAGAACCAAGAAAGAGAGAGAGAGAGAGAGAGAGAGAGAGAGAGAGGGAGAGAATGAGGGAGAGGGAGAGGAGGTGGGGATGGAAATCGGGGCTCGAGGGCGCGCTCGAGAGGGAGAGAGCGGGATAATGACGACGCGAGAGAGAGAGGGAAGGACCGGGACGTGAACGCAGGTCGCTCGTCGAAGACAATTTACGAGAGCAAAGTGGGTCATAAATGTAATTTAGGTGGAATTATGATTATAGAGCTACCCGCAGCACGAAAAAAGGGAAGCCGAGAGGAAGCTGGAGCCACGGTATCCCGGTATGCCCAGTATCCCCGCGGTACCTGGGACTTGGCCAGGGGGAAGGCGGGAAGCAAGCATCACTCGCTTTTACTATATAACGAACGACTCGCGAAAAGAAAAACAAAGCCGAATTATAGGACAATGCTCTTTGGACGCAATGTTTGCCCGAAGATTCTCTAATTGTTTGTTCTCCTTTGCAACCGCGACTCGCTTTCTTTACCTATGGTCTTGCGTGCGCGCTGCAATTCCCCCCTTCACCTCCGCCCTGAATATCTCCTCCCGCCACCGAGTACCTCAAAGGAGCTGATATCCCTCGGACGTCCTGCTCGTGTAATGTGAATTAATGAATTTAATGATTATATTTAATATAGCTGCAGCAGCACGGCGATTGATAAAATCTCATGAGTGAAAAGGATATTTGCGTGATGCATGGCCTGCAAGCACTTAAATAATAAGCTGCAGCGCAGCAGCGATCGGGTGCGCCATGACGAATCGATCAAGGATAGATGGGCACCGATTGACGTTACATAAAAATCATAATAATCCCTCTGTCATGAGAGTGCGCGGCGCAAAAGTAATTGCATCTCGTATTCCGGAGCCGCGGCGGGAGGATCCGAGAGTAGCGGAGAAAAATTGAGCAGCGACTGGAAGCCCGCGCAAAAGAACTCTTAAGCGCCCCATATCCATCGGCGCCTGTTGCGGCTGCTGCTGCAGTGCAGCTCTTGGCCTGTACTGATATTCTCGAGATATTTCGCACTCGCGCTGCTTCGATCACTGGAATTACAAATGCTGCATCTCTTTCTCTCTCTCTCTCCCTCGACGGCCCTTTTCCGCTGGCAACTGTTGCCCTACTCGATCTATGTCACTCCGCGTGTATTGAGTTACAGACAGCGCCTTTTTCCCCGCGCGCACAGTACACACAGCAGCACGAGTATATAGTATATAGGTACACAAAGAGGAAGCGACATAAGAGGGACTTGACTGCACGCTCGGGACTCTAGGCGAGAGATTCGAGGCGGCGGCGGCGGCGGCCGACGAGCGAAAAGATCGCCTTTTCAGCCTTGTAATAACGACGATTAAAGCTGTTATTTATGGTCTGCGGCTGGGGGGATTTTTCACCGAACTGGATCCCCAACATTTTAGAGAATCGTAAAAATCGGCCATATCCTCGGTGAATAATTGCCCCTCCTCGGGCGATTTAAATAAGCCTTTGTTTATAGTTTCAGAATTCCCGGGCCGCGCGGATTAAATTACATAAGTTCAATGTGGCTGGGCCAGTCGCGCGATGCGCACTGTTGCAAGAGCGCGGCTCGATCGCGCCTCCTCGATACTCGCTCGCTGGCTCTCTCGTTCTATATGCCTGGCGCCGCGACACGCTCGGCTTCGGAGGCGTCGCTCTCTCTCTCTCTCTCTTTCTCTCTCTCTGCCTCGGTGTGCAAAGAGAGAGAGAGAGAGAGAGAGAGAGAGAGAGAAAAAGACGGTGGCGCGGATGCAGAACAAAGCAGCTCCCAGAGTCCGCTGAGCGCTCGGCCCGTCCTTGTTTCGCCGCGGTGGAGGCCACCTTTAATTCCATTTATCGATTCGGCATTTTTCGCGATCGCGGCATACATTATAGAGAGTGTGCGCTCGGTCGCATTGCAACACGTATATATAGCTTATATGCACTCGCGGATATACGGTTAGCTCGATGTTTCATTCATGAGACATAAAGCCCTCCTCAGTTTTCTGCCTCCACCACTGCCGCTACGACCGCGCGGACCAACATAAGCCCAGCTATACGGAGAGAAGGAGCGAGAGACAGACCGAGGCGCAGGGAGTGAGAGAAACGCCGCCTTCATAAACACGTACGCGCGCGCGCACACACACACACACACGACTGCGCGCACGAGCAACCGATTTCAGTTACTTCCTCGATCTTTCGTGCAGCTCTTGCGTGTGAATTCTACTATATATGTGAGCCAAAACAAATGCGCTACACCATCACAGCCATAGATATACAAACGTACAGCCGCAACCGTGCAGCCAACCTAATGCACTTATATATTATACGCGAGTCCTATTTCGTCGAGCGAGGGAAAAGTGGTAAGACTATTTCAGGCACGGCCGTACCAACAGAGAATTTGTATGTTTCACTTGCAGCTCTCGTACAATTGGCATACGCAAATCAGCTTGACTCATCTCTTATAACCAAATACATGCAAATGTTTTATTTATATACTTGCACTTCTTTCACACTTCTTGCCCAACTATATTATATTAAAATTGAAGAACGAGTGTCCGGAATTCTCATTCATAGTTATAAAAATTTATTAAATCTCGAGCTGCAGATATTCTAACTTCGTCTACATAGAATAGAGCAAATGTTTAGTACGTGCAGCAAATAAAGTCGTTACCAAAATAAAAACAAAAATCATACACATGATACGGAAGAAAACGGGATATAAAATTTTAAAAATTGGAAAAGAGTAAGATAATAGAAGGGAGTAGACTAGGGAAGTTGAGCTAACCAAGAGCTTATATAATGTTTGTAGACTCATTCTCACCGAGACAGACTAGGTATACTCGAGATTGCGAGAAAGTCACGAGCACTGTGAATACAGTGTCCGGATTTATCGAAAAGGACAATTCTTTTTTTGGCTGTAATTCGTGCATCACGATTAGCAGCAGCTGTTCTACTACTGTTGTATTTGTTGGTGTTGCTGCCTTGGAGCTACTTGTCCTGTTTAATGAGAAGGCTAGCGTTGAACAAAAAAATTGTCCTTTTAACGAAACTAGCTTTCGCCAGACTATACCGGTCTCTAAACTCACAACTCTTGGCATTTCAATGACCCGTGCATGCGATTTTGAGAAGTAAGCCCGTTCGCACAAGGGATCGGTAATTTAAGTTAACAGATCTAGAAGTAAGAATCTCTTATTTTCTTAGAAAGCCTTTGAGCATTTTGCTGTTTTCAAATGAATCCAATGGTTTTGCATCGCTGATTCGTCGTACCACGTAACAGATCTGACGCAACTGGCGCATTTCGTGACTCCAAAGCTTGGATTTAGCCATCAATTCGGTATTATTCAATTCCATTCAAGATGAGACAACTTTTTTCTCCGCTAGCTCAATGGTTTTTCCTACGATATAGAGAATAATCTGCTCCGTTGCATGTGTTGGCGTTCAACGAGTACATTCGAATGAGCTATTGGCATATTTATTTTATTTTATAAAATAAAGATTTGGGTTGACTCGAGAATTTTATTTCAAGCTCTATTAATTCTCGTTCGCAAGATAAAAACGATACGTGATCTGAAATATTGAAAGACAAATTCCTGTGTTTAATAAATTTCAATAAATGAAAGAATATATGTAAACAAAAGAAATAGTACAATAATAAAAAAAAAGATATGTTTTTATTATAATATAAGTTGCAAAAAGTGCACGATTAACAGTTAAGATTAGAAAATCTTTGGTCATCATCTTACTAAGTGTAAAACCTGTTTTTTCACGTCAAAATTAGTTAGATAAATGGAATGAAGTAAACATAGGAAATAAAAGTAACAGAAGAGAATGTCTTGCGGCAGAAAAAGAGGGAGTTGTCAGGTAAAAATACAGAAGTCGCAGATCATGCGAACCGTGGAACACGATTCTGGCCGTGCGGAGCCTCCTCCTGTTGTATATAAAAGATCAGCGCCAACATAAATGCAGTATGAATAAGTTTACTCGTGACGATACATATGAAACAACGGAGTGAGAAAGGCACTGAGAAGAGAGAGAGAGAGAGAGAGAGAGAGAGAGAGAGGCAGAGGGAGCGGGAGCGGAAGGGGAGGAGGTAGGGGGAACGAAAAGGGAAGTAGAGAGCGAAAGGAAGAAATGGAGACAGAGAGAGATAGCGCAATTGCCCGTTGTTCTCTGATCCGCATCGAGGGGTCCCTTTTTTTACTTCTCAAAGCTTATCGGCGTCCGCATCGAAATTCAATATAACATTATGTTCCTCCTGTTCGACATTCCTCGCGCCGGTGCAGCTTTGCAGGATCGCGTTGTACGCTTGGCCACATATACCCATCCGTAAACGGAAGGTCGGCTCTCTCTCTCTCTCTCTCGCCCCCCTCCCTATAGCGAGTACAGAATAAGCGAACTTATACAAGTTTTATGCAAAGCAGCTGCGAGAGGAGATAATAATGACTTGGCAAGACATCGGCATAAAGGGCTTATTTGTACGCGCGAGATGCTTGAAATACAATCTCTCTCTCTCTCTCTCTCTCTCTCTCTCTCTCTCTCTCTGTTTGGCGCGTTCTCTTTGACTGTGCGCGTTCTCTTTGAATGGCAACGCATTTGCGAAAGGCGACGAAGATGTTCATCGCTGCTGCATCAGTTCTAAACAAGAAGTCTAGTCGTCGCGGAGCTTTGATGCTGCTGACAGTTGACGGTGCTGCAGTCGCGCAACTATTCAGCTCGCAGATTGACTGCTCTGCATGGGGGACTAAATCGGCTCCGAGCTGCAGGGCCGAAAGCGGATATCGAGAGGAGACACCCTTATATACGCCCGCTACCGTTAGCGCATGCGCAGAGGCCGTTAATACGACTTGAGTCTCCGGCTCCGCTTCCAGCCGCTGCACTCATATTTGCGTCTCAGACGACTTTGAATTCGAGGATCCGTTAGGTAGTTGGGAGAGCGTGGGCCAAGTTGTACATGACTCGCGATTCCCAGATCCGAGCTGCTGCTGCTGCAGCGGCCTTTTCGCTTTGCTCTGCGCAGCCTCGCACTTTTAAACTGCTTTGGCAGCTCGAGTTCTACTGCACTTTGTAATAACGTGTAGTTATCCGCAGCAGCTGGGATTCTTGCAATATTTTTGCTTCCTTTGCTCCTTCCCCCTTTCGCTCTGACTCTGGCTCTGGCTCTGCGGTTTCGATGATGTTTCGGGAGAAAAGGGCAATTGGCCCCAACATGAAGCGGCGAGCAATCGCAGTTCTTTCGGACCCCGATGCATCGAAATTAGGGAACATTTTGCACTGTAACCGCCAACGCGACCGTTGCAATTTGAGTCGATAGCAACTGACGGATTCTTCGTTGTCAGGCAGCAGTTTCTATATACCTTTTACTTTCGGCTTGTATTGGAAATTTTTTCGTAGCTGGTGTGCACCAGATTTTTCTCACAAGTGCTCTTCTTGAGAATCCCAAAAATATTAAGAACTTTGGTGAAATTATGTATCGTTACAAGCTCCGGGATAATATAAGTGCGCTCTACTCTTTGCTGGATCCGAAATCCGATCCCGAAATTCTTCTATATACGGGTGTCAAAGATGCCGCAGGAGAACGACGGCTATAGTAAATTTCATCGCTACATATGCTCTTTCGAGCCTAATTATCATCTGCAGCATACGATAAAGGCACAACCAACTCTTATTATCTATTGGAATGATGCGCAAATAGATAATACGTACGTCTATTCGTGATTTTGTTTAAGCCCCTCAGATTATCCGAGCCTTCGCCTCATAATACGTTGGCTTACTTCCTAAGCCTATTATTAACCATTACTACACATAACTGCAGTAGGCTGAAAGCTGCAATAAAAGGGAGGAAAATTTTGTCGTGAAAAAGAGATTTTTTTTCAAAGCCGCGGTTATAACGGCACCAAGCTGCAGCAGCTGCAGCCTCTCGTTTCTTTCTTTCTCTCTCAAGTGCTTTGTATATAAGGGGTAACGGACATAACGCGCGCGCGGTTCATCCGCGTTTCGAGTTGCAAGTATGAATTGCTCGCGCAGGGCCGGATTCCAGCTCGTGTATACTCACGCGAGAAGTTTTCGTCTGCGATTGATCTTCCTGATCCCCCATAGCTCCCAGCTTAGCTCGGCCATCGTGCGCTAGGATTTTCGTGGCAGGGCGGCAGATCGTGCAGCGACGATGCACTCGGCGATTCCGATTTGCGCTCGCCTTTCGAATTATGCGCGTCAAATGAGGATCTCTCGCATCTCTTTCACACACTCTCTCTCTCTCTCTCACTCTCTGCGCATAGGATTTTTGTTGTCCGAATCTGCCGAGAGCTATACTCAAATCACACTCGCTCTCTCGCTCGCGCTTAGATAATTGCGGCCCTCTTACATAATCGCAAATCGGAGATTCGTGTCGCTCCTAGAGACGGCGAGGAAGCGTGAAACGCGAGATTCATGGCGTCCTTGCTCGTCGATTCATCACAAAGCTGATATCTTTCCCGCGGGACTTGCGCAGGGCTACGAGTCGCTCGGCGGCCGGCTCCTATCCGACACGCCGCAAGCCTCGCGCTTCGAGGGACGTGTGCATGTGTGTGTGTGTGTGTGTGTGTGCAGCCGCGCTATCGAGATTCGAGCATCGCGCCTCTCACTCCGACCACGAGAGAGCGAGAGAGCGAGAGAGAGGGAGAGCCACAGAGGAAAAAGAGCCTTTTCTCTCGCGACGCGAGAAACTCGATCCAATCTGCGCGAAGGGATCTATGTAGAACGTGCAGCTCATTTGTCTACCGCGCTTACGCCGAGGCTGGTCGAGTATATGCGGCTCTGGCTGGCTCTGGCTGGCTGTCTTGCGCGCGCGTGCGCGCTTCGTCTCGTGCAGTCGTGTGCAGAAACTCGAACTAGTCCCGACGACCCCGGCCGAAGAGAAGCCAAAGGCGAACCGGATCCATTCTCTCTCCATATATACTTAGCCCCTGGCGCTCGGGGCCAAAACTCCCCGATTCTCCCGAGCACGATGCATCATGACGAGTGGATGCTGACTCTTCCATGTGACACTTGCCATTTGTTCTATCTGCGCGCGCTCACTCCTTGCTTATTCTATAATAATGCTTTTTTTTCCTCTATGCTAAATCGCTTCCATTCCGAGGTGCTCCATACTATATAGTCGATCCTTATTGCATATATATCCTGCAGATTGTCGATAGTAGTTAGTTTGATCTCTTGAAAATAGAATAATAGAAATATTATGTTCAAACTTGATTTCTTAACACTTGTAATCAAAAATAATATGCTGCTCATCACCAAAGAAGTAGCTTAGAGCTACGAGCACAAGCGCAGTCTCATTCTAATAAGCTGACTGCAGTCCCGTAAGAGCAGCTGCCGCTTAGCAATCACCAGAGAACAAAGCGTAAGAATTTACCAAAAAAGTACGCAAGAGTACGATGGATCTCGTACACAGTTTCAACTGCTCTGCTGCTGCTGGCTTGAGTATACATGAACATCCGAGGCTAAATAGAGCGAGAGCAAGTATATAGGGTACACACTAACCCGAGATGTTGCGTGCAGATTCGAACTCACCCACAAAACACGCCGCGACAGATACGGTGAATTGTCCGAGAAAGAGGGGAAGAGCAAGATAGATAGGTAGATATAATGTTTATTTGTAACTTTTACAAAAATTTAAATACAATTTCAATATATATATACATTCTTTCTCGCTTCGTAATATCACAGTCATGCTTATGTCTAAAGTTTAGTCAAATACATTTTAAAAAATAAAAAATAGTGATATCACAGATAAGTTACAAATACAGTAAAAATTCAGTCTTTAAAATCTATCACGTCATTCCTTTAAAAATTAAAACTATATACAAAATGGTTTATAAACAAGTTACAGTAAGATTACGCCAGCATTCACACCTCATGACTTGCACAATATCTATCCATTCTTTCTTTAAATTACATACATACTCGAATAATGACACAAAGGATAATAAATTAGGACAGGACGTTGTACAGGATTAGGACAGGCTCATATATCGCTTAACCTATGTTTACAATCTAATCTAGGTTGAGAAGAAATCTCCTCATAGCAGTCTTGAACCTGCTGAGTGACGGTAGATGACAAATTTCAGCAGGAAGAGAGTTCCATAAATGCGTACCCTGCACTTGGAAGGTGTTGTTTCCTATAGTTGTACGCACTCGGGGAATTGCGAGATCTTTTATTTCTCCCCTAGCGGAAGCTCTAGGCACATACCTAGAAAAGAGACATTCTACTTAGTCTGGTGAACGCATACGCATGATTTTGTTCATAAGTACGTCAATAAAATATCGTCTCTTAATATCAGTGCGCAGCCAGCCGAGAGCAGCCCCACGGGGAGAAATGTGCTCATCTCCCCTAACACCTAGTACATATCTCACACATGAATTCTGCAGCACTTGTAGTCGATTTCTCAACTCCTGAGAGGCATCGAGAAAAACCACCGATCAGTAGTCTAGATGAGGAAACAACAGAACCGTTGCAAGTTGTTTACGCAATGCCTCAGTGGTGTACCGGCGGGAAAATCTCAAACCTTATAAAATCCGATTAAATTTCTTCGTAATCATATCCACGTGTGGCCTCCAAGAAAGTTTTGAATCCAGCACAACACCGAGATTAGTGACAGTCTCGAAAAAGGGAATATGGACATCGTCTCATCAAGAGAGAGTGAGAGAGAGAGGAGCTGGGGAGTGAGGTGCGCGCAGGAGAGACAGAGTGCAGAAGGAAAGAAAGAAAGTGCAGCCCCGAGGACAGAGGGAGCTGCCCCCCGAATTCTCGAGCCTTAGCTCTATACTCTTTCTTCGACTGTTTGCGCGCGGCCGCGATTCCTCGCACAGTCCGCCTCCTCCTCGTGGCCTTAGCCCCCGGCAGTACCGCAGCGCAGCAATGACATGCTGGTAAGGCGCGAGCGAGCGACCGAGTCCGAACCATGCTAACATCGCCCGGCCTCTCGGCCATCTCCTCTTCTTCTTCCTCGTTTGCGCCGCGAACGCGGGCCGTATTTTTTTGCGAACCGCAATCATTCGTCTCAAATTACCGGGGGCCTCAGTCCAACAGAGAGAGAGAGAGAGAGAGAGAGAGAGAGAGAGAGAGAGATCCTGAGAGGAAAACGTTAATGGTTGTACGCAGGAACCAGCAGCACGTACCTTTCGATATTGAGCGAGCTGCGCTCGTGGCCATCTATTCCAGTTTGCTCCGCGCGATCGCTCGCTTTTGCAGCCGAGAGGAGACGTCCGGAGCTTTAAATATAGCCTGCGCGCGGAATTGCTTTAGCCGCGTCTCCTTTTTCCAGCTGAATCATATTGGATTAGTAACTCATCTGCAGCGCTTTTGCTATGCAACTCTACGAGCTTAACGGATAGCTCCTATTTATTAAATGCATTATTTAAGAATATCTTCTCGCTCACAAAGACAGCCAACTTATCGAGCTGGTGATCGCTGAATAAATTCAAGATTTTTAAGATGCAGAAAAAAATAACAATCCAAGACATTGTAGAACATTGCTTTCCATTAAATTTTCTTCTGCAATATTGCACATCCAGTATATAGATTATGCAGATGGTGTTAGTGAGCCACGGTAAAAATTGTTTTCAAAGCTCTTGCGTAATCTATTATTATTGGTCCATCTCCTAGAAACAAGCCACTCCTGACGAGATTCGGATCTTTGGTATATTCCATCTCCCTCTCAGCTTTAAAATTTCGCAACTCAACTCGTTCATCACGGAATGCCTATTTCGTTTCTCTCTTCTCTACTCTACTCTACTCTGCTCTCTTTCTCTTTCTGCCCGCTCTTCCTTCTCGCTCCTCCAGCTCAGGGACACGGACATTTGAGATTGCGGTAATGACCTTTGATTATATAGCGCCATCGTTCTCCTCCTTGGGCCTTTGGTGAGAAGCTCGCCGGATATATTCCGTGCTGGCGTCCAGCAACCGGTCTAGTGTGTGCGTAACGGCCACTCGGAACGCGTGTATACCTAATGTTGAATTGACAGGGTTGCAGGAGCGACAGCAGCGAGGCTATGAGCTGTCTATGAGAAAAGTGGCGATCGCGCGTCTCTGCGGAGCGGCGCCACGAACGCGCGAGCGCATTCCGATTGCGTGTTTATGTGCTTATATACCGTAGCTGCGTAAAACTCTCCGCGACGCGAGCATCTCGCGTGTCGGAGTAGGAAGAGAGCTGCAGGGCCCTGAAGAAAAAAAGCTGCTGCACCTCGACATTGTGCGCGGTATACGCTGATGCGCTCCGGATAAACTGGTATATTATACACCAGTGCTAAAAAGCATCGTACAATATTATTATTTCCCTTTCCTCGTCGAGTCGAGTTCCGCTAGACCTAACATAAATTTTTTTTCTCCAAATCATTATACCTCTGCAGGTTAAATGTGCAGGTACATTTGCAATAGTCTAATATTTCAAATCTAACCATTGTACAAAAGCCAGCAAGTGCAAACGAGAGAAGAATTCTCGCCAAAATTGCATGGTATTTCCCTATCACCCCGGATGTGATTTCGACGTAATCTTTGCCTGTTATAGATATGTACATATATAACAGTCGTTTAAATTGAACTTATATTGATTCTAAATTTCCATTCTTTTTTAGATATTTTCTGATGAGACCATAGTGATGGACTTTATTATAAGCACAATAAATTCCTTTATCATTGACCATCATATATTACTATAATAGTACGGGGTGACGTAGTAATCGCGTGAGTTTAATAGAATGCTGCTAATTGATATGGATCGATTAGTTAATAGTACATTTCGACACGGGGGCGGAAGAGGATTATTTCACTCACGAGACGTTTTTCGGCCGAGCGAAGCGAGGTCGAAAATTCGAGTGAGGGAAAAATCCTCTTACGCCCTAGTCTCGAACCGTATTTTTCATCACGAGAGCCGTAAAGTCGCATCAAACATGCGATTTTGTGGTTAGAGTGACGAAAATAAAATTACCAAACTTTGTACGCAATCCTCGCATAACAGTTTGTTAACCCCCTCTTGCCTTGTAGAAGTAAAAATATTTAATGCATATACGACGGTATGTTTTATTCGACTTGTTAGCTGTTGCAAGCAGGCGGTAAATTTGGATGGCCGAAAAAGTATACGAAATATATATATGCATTTGCAAATAAGCGCATCGCGCATCGATTTACGAGCGGTATATATCCTACAGAGTCATATCCCGAGGCGCATTTTTGAATCGGATTAAAAGTGTAAGAGTCCGCGGAGAACGGTTATATCTCAATTTAGTGCAGTAATACTGTTTCTCGAAACATAAAGCGCGCTCTCTTTCTCTCTCTCTGTCCCTCACTCGCACTTTCCATGCGGCTGCATATGCGGGGGGCGATGATGGACAAACTCTTTACGACGTCGACGCTCTCGCGCTGCTTATACACCGCACTACAACACCGCGGATTGGGACTGCTGCAGCAGAGCCGAGAGACGTACGTGGCAGCTGCCAGCCCCGGTGCGGTGCGGTGCGGTGCGGCGTTCCTCGGAGCTGCGAGCGCGCGGCCGTTCTGCTCCGAGCTGTAGATTTACGACCTTATCGCGAGTCCATTCGTATTTGACAACGGGAGAAAATACGATCTGCGAGAGTAGCATAATCCGTGCTGCAGCGGCAGCAGCAGCGGCGCTGAAAAGAAGAAAAGCGAGTGGCGGCGGCGGCGGCGACGGTATCCTGTGCTTGCGTACATTTTGCGAGTGACAAAGGGAGCTGAGAAGAGCCCCGTTGGACGAGCTGCCGTGACGAGGCCACACCGCGACGGGAGGGTCGCTACGGTCTCCCCGCGTCCATTGACGGCCCATCGCCGTGGTATTCTACCATTTTACGAGCGCGCCGCTGCCGTGGCTCTGCGCATATAGGAATAAAAAAGCCTGGCCGCTGCAGAGCTCGCTTATTTCAGCTCTGGAGAAGCAGAGACGGAGAGAGAGAGAGAGAGAGAGAGAGAGAGAGAGAGAGAGAGCGACCTTTGCACCGTTATAGCGCAGAGCTGCACACGCGGCGAACGGTACCGATGCCCCCATATACCGCAGCTTTACGTTCTCTCTCACTCTCTCTCTCTCTCTCTCTTTTTCTCTCTTGCTCTCTCGCGCGCGTGCACGCACGCATAGCGAGCATACATAGGTAGTGCAGCACGTGCTCGGAACGATGTAAGAGAAGCTGTGCCGCGGCCGGACTTTGTAGCGCTCGCTCGAGTGTACTAGCGCGTAATCTCCGAGTAGTGCGGAGGCGCGCGAGCTCGCGCTTCTGGGAGAGTAATCCAACTTTGTGTTTCGCGTGTGTATATATACACGCGATATTTATCGGCGGCGGTAATTGAAACGTTCGTGCACGCTACGGCGATATCCGATCTAACACCTTCGTTTTCTTTCTGTTACAGGTAAGCCCCCACGCCAGCGGATATATCTCTCGCCTCCTCAACTTCTCGGGTGTCCCGCGTGACGCGAAGCCCTTACCTCCGTGCACCGCCGACAGAGACTTATCTCTCAATGTGAGTATATGTACAAGACTTACGAGCTGCGCTCGAGTCGCGCCAGCTGACAATTACCTGCTGCAGCGCCGACGAGCGCGCAATCATCCGACTGTCTACCGCTGCTGCTGCGACACTTTACCCTTGCCGAGTTGTCCGCCGTGATGCGAGAATCTTCTCCGTATCGGACATATTCCATCGGCTTGTTACTGTTTCCCTGCTAACCGCTATACCTGCCCTACGTACAGTTCCTCTTCCATCTGCGCTTCCTCTTACCCTTTTATATACTTAACTGCAATTTTCATTATTTTCGTATTGTTTAGGTCATTGATAACGACTAGTATGGAAGAAAATAATTTTTCGAGATGTATGAGTGAAAGGAGGATCCCGATGTCTCCCGCATAAGACTTAAGGATGTGTCAAAGTCCTATAGTTACCACTTACAGCGAATTTTTTCGGTACAAAAATTTTTTAAGATGCCATTGAAATGTTCACTTGAAACTTTGCGAGATGATTGATAATTCATAAACGTATAATGCGCCTGTATTTGGGGTTTACAAAGTTTTAAGTATTTACTTAGTTATTACTAATTATTCAGGATCCAGTCGGAAAAACTGTTTAGCGGTAACGGTAGAACTTTGACACCTCCTTAAAACACGCTAATTAAGAAAAAATAATCTTTTCATTTAATCGAAACATTAACAAATTAACGATTGTTAATTTTTTATCGTAGAAATCATAGGAAAGTCGATACGTATTCAGTATTGAAAGACATCAATTTTAACAAAACCAGAATCACCTTTTTTAATTTTTTTGTTTGGTATGGCGTTTCTAATTACTTTTTTTGCACTCCATACTATGCTTTATAAATCTATGCTTTCTGATTAAAAAAATTCGGATTCGGTTTCATATCTTGTATTAAAAGAAATTATAATTATAAAAGAATAGATGGTAATTTAATAGCATCCATCAGTAAAACGAGTGAACCACAATGGATTCTTAAATTTCTCATTCGTAAAGTGGATACGTGCATGATATGGGAAGAAGCGTCTCAAGTATTAAAAACAAGTTTTCATATTTAATATACCAACGTTTATATAAATATATATTGTAAGTTAACTACTCTTCTGTAATAGCATATACTGATATATAAAATAAAATAGGAGTACAAAGATTTTCGTGAAATTAAATCAAATTTCAAATTGATTTATTCTCGTATATTAATGTCTGACTAGATATGGTATATATCTACTTATTGTACTAAATTTATCCATCCTTCCATATATCTACTTTTACACAGCTACTAGTTTATTTCACTCGTAGGATTTAATATCGATGTACAATTAATTTTGCTCAATATTTATTATTACTTTCTTGCTCTACAATATCGCAGTCGCACAGAATAAAATGAATAAATCAATTGTAATAATAGATAGTAAAAAGTGTCGTACAAAAGCGAGCTAGATAATATATTTCCCGATAAATTCCAATGGAATCTCATAAATTTTCAAATTTGAAATTACAATACGGATTTTTTCGCGACACCGAAACACTTGGGGACTGAAATAATAATTGAAAGAAATTGCTAAAGGCACCGCGCAAGTATAAGTGCAGGATAATTTATTCGAATCCGTTATCATGATTATTAATGAACCATTGATCATACTTACAAAGCAGGGCACAATGCTCTCGCTAAACAGACGCGCATACAAGCGAGAGGGAGTTTTAATAGAGCCAGACGATATATACACGAGTCATTTCATTCAACGGAAAAAAGAATGTTGATATTATTTATTAGGCACGCAGAGAACTCGGGACCACCGCCAAGTGACAGCGGTATAGAGCCGAGGCGCCGCCACGTGGCCGCATTGACTCCGTAACCCTTGGTTGAGTCTGCACGTGGCCTGCACGCGGAAGATATCCGGGCGTACGGGGATGCGATCCTTTTCTACTGTTATGCTATGCATGCCGATCCGGTGGCCGATGTCGCAGTTTATTGTCGAGTCTCGCCATCGGAATAGTTAAGGCGGCTCGACTTATCCAAGGTATCTCATCGGAAGAACGCCAAACCTATAGATATTGTCTTTGTTCGGCTTAAGTAATTAAATTCATTCACGTACATAGCTGTAAGCCAATAAAACTTGGAAAGTTTCTGAAGATGCATGATTTTTCGATAGATCCTGAGGATCAAATTAATATAGCGAATGAGATTACTCATGACAATCGGATACGGTATAAGATGCATGCATTTTGGAGAAATTTGAAGTCGTCAGAAAATGGGTATGCATCCATCGTACATGGTTTTAAAAGGCCAAAAGAATTGAGGGACGCTCATTCTTAAATTGTGTGAGTAGTTTAACGGTTGTTACGTTTACGACTTCGGTGTGATAGAGATCAAGACTTATATACTGCAGTTTATATATATATATATA